>JALQPE010001824.1:0-106466 GCA_030407315.1 Asparagopsis taxiformis
CTTTGCTCGAGCAATACTCAATCCGGGGTACGAACTAGTTCGGATTGAGTATTGCTCGAGCAATTTCTGGCGCCCAAAATTGGCGAAATTGGGCGGAAATAATTTCTGAAAAAATATTTTCATTTTTGGGGCCGAATGGCCGCCTGAAATTGCTCGAGCAATACTCAATCCGAACTAGTTCGTACCCCGGATTGAGTATTGCTCGAGCAATTTCAGGCGGCCGCAAAATTGAAAATATTTTTTCAGAAATTATTTCCGCAGAATTTCGCCCATTTTGGCGCCAGAAATTGCTCGAGCAATACTCAATCCGAACTAGTTCGTACCCCGGATTGAGTATTGCTCGAGCAAGTCGAGTATGACAAATGCCACGGAAGCGCCACCACACCCCTCCAGCCGGCACCCTCGAGTAATACTAGTCTTCCAGGGATCATGTGCCCTCAGAGACATGCTCAGAGGCACCTTTCCGGGTGCAAAAATTGTAACCATGCCTGGGCTTCCGGGTTGTACCTGGTGACCCAGCCCATCAACGGTAGTGGAACTATTGCAAATGAAATAGTGCTCATGTGTTATGATCGTCAGAAGTTGTAATTGTATATATGTGATTTAATTAGTTTACTAGCATAATTACGGAAGTACTAGGGCAGTGCAATATGGCGTGGTAGACAGCAGTGCAGCATCATGAAGCTGCAGAGTTGCACCACTCATAGTGTTGGTACGAAGTGGAAAAGGATTGGTGGCTACCAGTATTGCATGGCCAAGACCGATTATTAATTTGAATTCAAAATGACAATGGTCATCCATGCTCCCGCTTCATGTTGAATTTGGAAGGGTCAGGGTCGGATAAGCGGGTTTGAGGTATGGTTCCAGCAAGGCTGTTTGAGAGGGATGACGAAATCGCTGTTTCTGCACGATTTGGAGGGGTCGACTTGCTCGAGCAATTCTCAATCCGGGGTATGAATTAGTTCGGATTGAGTCTTACTCGAGCAATTTTGGTATGACAAATTATGATCAATATATCAAAAAAACCGTTCATTTTGAAGGTTTCCCTATTAAACGAGTTATGCCAACGCCTGACTACCGGTACCGTACTACGCGTGTCACCGCAACCTCAACTTCCGCTCTCCTCTCTCTCTCTCTCTCTCCCTCTCCTCTCCGTCCATTTCCATCTCTATCTCCCCGCTCTCCCTACCGCCAACACACCACCCGAACAAAAATGCGTAACGCCAGGAAAGTTTTCGATAAACTTGAGCTCTCCATGTACTCCATGGAAACTGGCACGCTGTCGGTCAACGACATTTTCGTCTCCGACCAGCAATCTCGCGAAGTGGACATGGACCACGTCGACGGCATGTACCAAGAGATGCTCCGCGATGGGTACCCCAAGCACGCGCTGGGTCTCATCACAGTCGGAAAAATCTCGCGCACCGTCGGTGGAAACACCACTGCGCGCTACGAGATCTGCGACGGGCTTCACCGCCACGCTGTCGGGAAAAGGGCTGTCGCTTCTGACGACGATAGCGAGAAGGCGACTACTCTCCGCAACACCTTCCTTGCCCTCCCGGTCAGCATCGTTTCTCGCAAGGACAACAAGGACCTAGTCACCGAGGACTTGTTGTTCCTTAGCCAGGCGCTCAATGCCAAGGCACACAGGGTCCTTGCCACCAGGCCCCGCGACTTCGTACACACCGCTATTAGCATGTACAACGCTGTCGGTGGGAAGTTTGCCGGTGTGGAGCTCAAGACGGCTGCCGCATTCGCATCGTACTTGGAACACCGCTTGTTCGGTTCAGTCCACAAGGCGAAGGCATTGAGCTACGCCACCGTCTCGCTCAAGATGATGTCGAGCCCGTTGACGTACGAGGCGTTCAAGGTCATTGGCAGTGTTAACGACGACGTTGCACTCGTCATTCTCAAGAACAGCGCGTTTACCAGTGCGCATGACCGAGCCTCTCTCCTGATGCTCGACTGCCTCATGCTTCGCAAGAAGCACGCTTCGAGGCATCAGGCCTTTGGACGAATCAAGCTTCTCGTGAGGGATTACCTCCTCAATATCCGGGCGTATTACACCTGTATGCGCAATCTGGCCGACCGGTTCCAGAAGGATATCTCAGAGCTGTACAGCATCCCTGACCTCCGCGTCAGTGGCAATGCTTCATTCTCCACTGTGGACGTCGTTTACGGGTTCGTCACCGAGTTTGAGCACCCCGACGCTCGTTCTGCGTCGGCCCAGAATGACCGCATGGATTCGTTTGAAAAGTTGTTCAACGACCGGTACAAGCCTGTACCGAAACCCCAAGGCGCCCCACTCCCCCCCCCCGCCCCCTCCACTTCTTCGGCACAGGATCCTGTCGACAATCCCGCCTCTCGCCAACCTGCTGGTGCAGCCTCTGGCTCCGCCGCACAAGGTGATGCGGTTGTCGACATGGATACCAGCTCGGACGAAGAAGTCCACATCCCTCCTGCCACCCCTCCTGCCACCTCTTCGCCCTCACATGCCCCCAATCCTCTTGCGACGCCTCCTGTTCGCACAAAGTCGCCCACCTCGCATCGCACGAAGCAGGCTGGGCGCAGGAGGCGTTCGGACTCCGGTCCGGATTTCACGCGCAATGTGAAACGCAAGAGTGATTTCGCACCCGCTTCCGTCACGTCACCGGGCTCTGCAACAGATTCAGAAGCACCCCGAAGGGAAGCGGGCAGCGATGGCGAGGAAGTGGCCAGGCAGGGCGTCGTCAAAGCTCCCGTCTCATGGCTCGCATCGAACGCGAGCAGGAGCAGGCCGCACAGGTATCCAGTGATGAATACTCTGATGCTGGCAGTGACGACGTGGAGATTATCGAAATCGAGGCAGTCGAGGTTTCGGACGAGGGAAGTGACGCATCCATGGATGATGTCCCTGACACGTACGGTGGATACAAAGTCCACCGCTACGAGGATGCCCAGCAGGCTGTCCCAGCTGCAGTTCTCAGCAACGTCTCCGCCGATACTGCGAAAGCACGAGTGCAGTCGGCGTCTTCTCTGCTCCACCCGGAGCACAGAAGCGGGTTCTACCTGGAGGAAAGCGACATCCTGGCCATCAAGGAGTCCGTTCTGGCTGCAGCTGGCGACACAGAGTCTGTTCGAACCCGGGTGTTCGAGCGAGCTCGCGGCTTCATGGACTCGGTTGGGTATGTTTGTCTACAGGACATATTCTCCCAGGGCATCGTCAGGGATGCTGTCGACAAGGTTTGCCGGTCGTTCGCTGACAAGTTCACCGACAAGGCTGAAGGTGTCTGGGGCAAAATCCTTAACAAGGAGCCCTCAGGGCTGGTCGACGGTGACGGGAACAAAATCAATCCCCATCCGTACGACGGGAAGAATCATGACCGCTACATGACTTCCTGCGCCTCAGTCACCGACAAGCTGGAGAACGAAGACGCCGAGACGTTCAAGGCCAAGCTCATTGTCGATGTTGCAATAGCAATGGTCGGAGACCTGCTCTTCGTCCAGTACGAGCTCGACCACGACCGCAAGTGTCAACCGGGGACGAAGCTCTCCTTTGCCAAGTCAGGACTGCGCCTTCTCCTGACTGGCGAGGACTGCAAACGGCAGGTGCCGCATCTGGACTTCATGTATCCAGGTGCGGACAAGAAGGACAGGAAGAAGTATTGGGGAACGCCAATGCCGAACCCAAACTTCGCCATCCTGGCGACTGGCGCAGTCAGCTCTTGCCTTTTCGTTCGCCCGCGCTCGCACGTGTACCTGAACGGGCCGGCAAGTATGGCTTCACAGCTATTGCCGGCCCTGAACGCTAAAATCGTGCACATCCCGCCGTTCTCCGTCATGTTCAGCCGTGGTGATTTGGAACACGCCGGTCCTGGATGGTCCGATCACCGGGAGAATACGAAGCGATTCGACGGTGTCGACCTGGAAACGGCGGGTGGTGAGCGTGATCCCCGTAATATCTACGGACATTACCTCCGCATTCACACCATGGCCATTCGCGAAGGGGAGTCGATGGTGAACGACCTGGTTTTCACACCTGGTGGACCTGCACCGTACATCGCGCCGTACGACTCTGCCTACGTTCCGCAAAGTTCGTCGAACAGCGACGAGGAGAGCGACGACGGCAGCCAAGGTGGGGGTGAAGAGGGTAACCAGGACGGGAGCGAAGGTGGCGGCCCGCCGGGGAGCCCCAATAGTAGTAGCACTTCGTCTTCTGGTAGTGAAGAAACAGAAACTGATGATTAAGTTTAGTACTAGATACTTAGCATGCAACTAGAACTAAACTCTAACTCATAAACGTCTCAGTATTGAACAGCATCTCCATACCTTCCAGGCCAGCAGTACTATAAGGCCTATACTACGCTATACCTTGGGGTATTACCCCTATTGCCTAATAATTCTACTACTAGCTAACGGACGAGGACAGCCTTGGTGATGCAGAGGCAGCAGGAGTAGTACTCAGGGAGACCCATATCTGCTTCAGAGCCTCTTGGGTAGATTTGTCATACTGGACTTGCTCGAGCAATACTCAATCCGGGGTACGAACTAGTTCGGATTGAGTATTGCTCGAGCAATTTCTGGCGGTCACTTGGCCCACAAAAATCGAAAATATTTTTTCAGAAATTATTTGCGCCCAATTTCGGCCGTTTTGGGCGCCTGGACTTGCTCGAGCAATACTCAATCCGAACTAGTTCACATCTCGGATTGAGTATTGCTCGGGCAAGTCCAATACGACTGCGGCTGGAAGATGCCTGACAAGTGACATGTCCGTCAATGCCCTAAATGAAATACTGCAAATTTTATTTTTAAAAGCACAGGTCCTGTCGCGATCTCCCGGCATCCAACCCTTGTACTGCAAGCTCTTGCTCCGTTACTACCATTCTCTCTCCATCTCCCTCCCTCCACCTCTCCTCCCGTTTACGTTCTCTCTTCCATCCACGCACTATGGCCGATAAGGAACCACAGCACATCTTCCAGGAACTGGTCTGGAGCAGTTACTCCTTCCGCGGTGTGCGCATGTCCATCGAGGAAACCCATGTCGCTGCGCAGACCTCTCGCGAGGTCGACGACGCTCACGTGGATCGCATGCTACAGGAAATGCTCGTCGACGGGTACACTGAGAAAGGCCTCGGCCAAATCACTGTGGCCGAGCGCATGCACAACGGCAATAAGCGTTTCGAAATTGCTGATGGTCTGCATCGTCGCACTGTTGGAATGCGTATCCTCGCGTCCACGGATGTCTCCGAAAAGACAAAGGCTCTGCAGAAGCAGTTCCGCGACTTGCCCATCCAGATTGTCAGCCGTAACGATGGCTTGGAAATGACTCTCGAAGATCTCCTCTTCATCAGTCAGCGAATGAACTCCAAGTCTCATCGCGTTCTTCCCACTCGACCTCGAGACCGCGTCCACAGCGCTATCAGCTTGTACAACGCTGTCAATGGACGCATGGGTACGGCCGAGCTGAAAACGGCTGCTACGTTTGGGATGTTCCTTCACTCGCGCCACTTTCACATGGCAATGAAGCTCTCTCAGGCCATTTCATACGCATCCGTCGCGTTGAAAATGATGCACAGTCCATTGACCTATGCAGCCTTCAAGACCTTCAGTGCCGACGACGAGGAAGGCGTTGCTTTCAGCGTCCTCAAAAATTCCGTGTTCACTCGAGCTACGGATAGAGCTTCGCTGCTCATCCTTACCTGTCTCAAGCTCCGCAAGGACAATCCCTCCAAACATCTCGCCTTTGGGCAGTACAAGGACCTCAAGGTCAAGGACTACCTGCAGAACATCTGCGATTATTCCGCGGTCATGCGCGCTGCTGCAGAAGAGCTCAAGGTGGATATCGCCACCATTCACGATCTCCCTGATCTTTTTGTTCGCAATGGCAAACAGGTTTCCACAACTACCTACGTTTACGAATTGGTTACAATGTTCGAGAAAGGTGTCGTGCCTAGAACGAAGGAGGCTCAACAGCTCCGTGACCAACGATTCAAACAGACCATTATCGACCGTTTGAATCCGCCCACATCTCCCAAGCTCACCCTACCATCCGAACAGGATGACATTCCCTCACCCTCCCCTGCCACTCCTATCGAGGGCCTCGAGCCAGCCCCTCTCCCTGCTATCACTAATACCCCTCCAACGCAAGGTCCAGTCATTGATGACGATGCAGCCAGTGATAGGCTGACAAAAAACACTCCCGCGGACGACAACGACAGCACTCATTCCATTGAGCAGAAACTCCGCGGTACAGCTGTTCACGATGGAATATCTCCTGAAAGGGATGAAATCCTTCCAAACATCGACAGGGCTTCCAGTGGTTCTGCAGACCAGAATCAACATCACTCCGATGAAGATGGCTCTTCCTCCAGTGAAGATGCTATCATACCGGACGTGCGAGATTCTACTGTCGAAGGTGACCCCAACAGTCCCTTCCAGTGTGCGCTCGGGGAACACTGCCGTCTCCCACTATCCAAACCAGCTCACAAGTGCACAACGTGCAACTCTGTTGCTGTTCACAACCTCTGTGATTATCCAAGAGTGCACCACCTCATCCCAGTGAAGTACATCAACAATGGTGATAGAGACATGCTCATGGTTTGCTCTCGCAAATGTTACGATGGCAAAAATGAGGGAGACCTTCCTTCTTTTGCCCCACCTCCCGGCGTTTCCGTTCAGGAAGCATGGAAAGGAGATCCTTTCGACCCCTTCAAACCCAGCACTGCCAAGTCTCCTCTCAAGTCCACTCCGAAAAAGAATACCTCAAGGAGTACTACGGCCGGGAAATCCCCCATCCTCCCCACTCCGAAGGGAAGCAAATCTTCTGCCGCTCCCACACCCTCCCCTTCCACGCCAGAAACGCCTGCGGAGAGTGCGCGTACCCCGGTTGCCGAGAAAAGTGCAGATACGCCCTCCACTGCGACTGTGCGTAAAAGTCCCCGCACCAAGAGAAACGTTACCTCTCTATACACTCCGGAGCGCAATGTCAAGCAAAAGATTTCTCGCTCCGCTTCCAAGAAGGGCCCGAAAACAAAAACACTCAAGGGCTCGGAAACCAATTCCGCCTTTCCAGCACCGTTCTCTGCCGTACCCCATCCAAAGAACGAGGAAAAACAGCAGGACGTCCCTCCTGCCGTGTTGGAAAAAGTTTCCACCCAGAAGGCCGCCCGCAACGTTCACCTCGCTTCCTCTCTACTACCAGACAACCATAGAAGCGGTTTCTATCTCACCGTGGAGAAGATTCAGTCCATCAAGGACTCTATTGCTACCGCCGCAGCGACCGAGCCTCTACAGCAAGAAATCTTCTTTGAACGCGCAAGAGGTTCCATTGAGTCCCTCGGTTATGCTGTTCTTGATGATATCCTCAGTCAGCCCATTGTCAAGGCTTCCGTGGATGTTCTCTGCAAGTCGTTTGCAGAAATGTTCACCAATCAAAGCAAGAACTCTTGGATGCTTATACCTAACATTGGCACCACGAACGTCGGCGCTGCCACCAGTGAAAACGAGCGTCGCTACATGACTCCCTGTTCCGCCGTCACCGACGATCTAGAGAATTCCAACGAACCGCTTTTCTCTGATAAGCTCATTGTGGACGTCGCTTTGGCTGTTGTCGGACATCAGCTCCATCTGCGCTCTGCTATATCCAGCCTGCGTGAATATGCTGAAGGCTCGGAGTTGAAGTTTCAAGGGTCCGGACTTCGACTTCTTCTTACAGGCAATGGCACTAAACGCCAGGCCTCCCACTTCGCCTTCAATCCCACTACCCCCGGCAAATTGTGGAAGACTAATGTTGACGCAAACCCTGAACCGAGCTATGTCTTTGTTGCCACCGGGGCTGTGGGGTCTCCAGTGCTCGTTCGCCCGCGCTCCCATGTCTACATCAATTGCGCCCCGCGTTATGTCTCGAAAATTTGGCATCTTCTTCCTCCTCGGATTGTATGGATCCCCCCTTCTCCGTCATGGTCATGCGCGGTGACGTCGAACATGCTGGTCCCGGTTGGGATGACCATGCCCTAATGAGAACCATGCATCCCAATGATGGTCAGCTCTCTACGTACGGACAGTATGTCCGTATTCAGTCTCTAGCTGTTCGCGAGGGTGCCATGGTTCCTGAAGACATGCAATGCATCGACAACTCCCCCAAACGCTACAAATTCCCACATGACGACGTCCAAGTCATCTAAACCTCCATCAAATGATGTCCCACAGACTCCCTTTCCATTCTCTCTACCATCATCTTCACCATATTCTGTAGGGTTTCTCTCTATTCTTCCTCTACTTTTGCCTACTCCTAGCTAGTGTTTTGCATCTCTTAAAGTGATTGCCACACTTCTTTTCCATTTCCACTTCTCTCATTCCATCTCCGTCCTTCGCTGGTGTTCTCATTTCACAGTCTCCACTCTTCACCCTTCACATAGTTGGTCGAGCAAATCTCAATCCGGCATTGCTTGGTTCCCGGATTGAGTATTGCTCGACCAATTTCAGTATGACAATATTTCAGTATGACAGATACAAATTGGTCGAGCAAATCTCAATCCGGCATTGCGTGGTTCCCGGATTGAGTATTGCTCGACCAATTTTAGTATGATAATATTTATTTAATTTCAGTATGACAGCTACAGATTGGTCGAGCAATACTCAATCCGGGAACCTCGCAATGCCGGATTGAGATTTGCTCGACCAATTCACTTTGCAATGTAACGGTCATCCCTGACGTAAACTGCCTGCCTCCCGTCCCTTCCGATTCTGGGTGATCACCAAACCCAAGCGCCGTCCCCTCTACCAAATACGGCTCGGTATCCGAACCCGTCCGTATTCCGTCCGTTCGCTCCTTTCCCTCGCCAGACTTTCTCTCCCACACACCTTTCTCTCCCTCATGGCTCCTCCCAACAATGAAAACATCCACCGCGACGTGGAAGCGCGCTTCTCCGCTCTTCTCCAACAGTTCCTCGCTCCCATTCAGGAAGAACTGGCCGCTCTACGTTACCTTTCTTCCCTCCTCGCCGGCACCAACACTGTTCCAGCTGCCAGCGCTGAGGATCCATACAGGAGCGTTCATATTGCCTGTCAGCTTGTGAACAGCATTTTCAGCAACAAAGCAACCGTCTCTCGCTTCGTTGCTCACTGCACAGTCAAGGAGTTGGCCAGGACTGGCGCTCCGTTCCAGACCAGCTGTCCTAGTTCCTCCCATCCTTCCAACTCCTGTCCGACTCTGCTCCTCGCCGCACTGTCCTTCTCCCAATTCTCTTCCACTCCCGCGGACTCCGCAAAGTCCAAGCGTTCCCTCATTTCCAGCCCCGTAGGGAAAAAGCACGTCTACTTGAAGCGCTCAATCGTCGGTTCCGCTTTCTTCTCAATGGCCAACGACCAGGTCGTTAGGTGGAAGGACTCGACATCGCGTAAAGCCGGCAACGTAGACCCTGGAGAAGAGGATGACCTTAACATGTCGACAGCCATCCGCAGCTACCCCCTCCGAAACGCCACCGTTGTACCTCAGGATAAGCCTGCCTGGGTGCGCCTCCCGCCTCATGCTCTTCGAGAAGCCTTTGCACTTGCAATGCCCACAGATGAAGACAACATCGTTGTGCCGCCTTCAAAGCGGAAGCGACTATCTACCGGCACCGATGTAGACTCCATCCGAGCTCCCCCTGCCTCTTCCTCGACATCCAGAAACTCCGCTATCCCTGCAGCAGATACTGGACCCGTTATGTTGGCTACGTCCGCGCTGCGTGCTCTTACAAAGTTCTTTAACAACTCTAGAAAGAATATGAAACAAGAGCTTCTCAAATCATGTTTCTTTCTTCTTCACCAAGATTTCGACGCCGTTCTTCTCGACAACTCTGCAGATAGTAATCAAGCATCGTTCATGACGTTCAATAACGACTTTCCCCTTCGTTCCGATGATTCTATTCCTACCACTGCTAGAGCGTACGGGAACAGTGCAGAAGCAAACAAGGTATATGAAGAAAACGACAGAATCTTCAATACTTTCACGCTCGACTGTCATGAGCTCATCGTTCAGGTCACCTATACAGTTTCCGTCACAGACTCCGAAGCCGACTCCTCTCCGTCTCGTTCCTCACAGCAACGAAAAGCTCTGACCAAATTCTCCTTCCTCACCACTGCCATGGTACTGCTCACCAGTTTCTGCCAATGCCCTCAACGCCATCTTCTGTGCCACAATACGGAAGCTATTCTTGCCTCTTACAAGATAGCTATATGCTTAAAATCACTATTCTCCTCAATGATAGACTCAGATGAATATGGTAGAGATGGCTTCCCGCTTGTTGGAAGTCACGGATGCCTTGACCTCCGCGACTATATTCCTGGTGGCGAGCTACTCTCCAGCTTCATTCGAAAGAAGAAGAATATATCCGCCCACGAATACGATGCAATCAAATTCGACACAACAGATCTTTGTTCCATAGCAACTGAGGACCTCGATCCTCCCTGCAACGTTACGGAAAACCATCAAGCTTTGCAGGAGGATGAGGAGCTTGGAATATCCCTCGTCATGTGACTTCTCCTTTCCCCTTATGCCTAGTAGACTCAAACAATAATGTAAACTGTAGTCTTCTTTGAAACCTTCAAACTTTTACCGTTCTCCTTTCATATTCTACTCATCCATTTATTTATCGCTCTATAGCAGGTACTTCTCGGCCAGTTTTTCCATTCTTCCCGCTCCTACTGCCCTGTTCACTACTTCTTCGGACAGCAGTTTGGCTATTCTTCGCGGTTCGTCAATACCATGGATTAAAACATACGGTACGTAAACTCGCAAACAACCCCACTGTCCCTCTCCATTCCTTACACGTTTCCTCTGCCCAACAGGCTCCCATTCCACCCGGAAACTCTTCACAACTCCGCTCCTTCGACTTCTTCCCCCCTTGACACATCCACTGCGAACCTCTGAATGAATTGGGCACACCCCCTCTCGACTCTCAACCTCCATCTTCGAAACGTACTGTCCCTGCACTATTGTGCGATCCCTTCGAACTGCACACAGTGCAGATTGTTCCCTCCGCAGCGCACAGAACATGCTGCTCCCGAGGCTCATCGATACCGGTCCATTCTCACTATTCCCTCCATCATCCTCACAAAGTGCCGTCCCCAATATTTGCAGGCTACTCTGTTTCCAAAACCTCTCTTCATTCTCTTTCTCTTCTTCTTTCCCGTCAGTAGTAGACACGTTACGGGTGTGCACAAGCATTTCGCTGCGCTGCAATAAAGATATTCCTAGCATGTCGGATAGCACAGCAAAGTTGCTGCAAACCACTGTGATCGCTTCGTTTCCAGTTCCATGCATTGCCGAGTGTAAACTGGGATACACATCGTACAGACCTTCACCGTATAGGTCTATTGTTCCCTTCAGTAACTCTCGGAATATCCCGCTGCACAATGTAGCAGAAACTTGTATCGGAGAGGTCACGAGATTTCCGCACATCATAGCTCCGTCCACCATACTTGTAGAGAACACGCGACTAGAGCTTCCAGTCGGTATTCGTACAGCCTGTTCTACCATCTTCTCCACTCCTCTCCGCATCATCGACAACAGCACCAGACCAACATTATCAACGATGCTGCTGGAACAATTAAACTTCCCAGCGTCCAACAACGACATTGCATCCTCCAGAACTCGCACCCTGGTCTCCAGCTGGCTCTCATTCGACGTCCTCTGTGCCCTCACTGCTCCATCTTCGGTTTTAACACGCTTGTAATCCGGCTCCCCAGCTTGCCGGCTATCCTCAGCGCTACTGTAGCTGGACTCCTCCGACAGTTCAATCTCCTCCCCCTCATCGTGACCGTCAACGTTTCCGACAGAGCATTTTCCTCTGCGCCACGCAGTCGGCTGCTGTCCGGCGCACATAATTCTCCGTCCGAGTAGGAACGTTCCATCATCATATCCCACGCAGGGATATCCCTTTTCCGGCATTGCATCGTACAGAATCCTGCCTTCAGCGATGATCTCTTCCTCGAATTTCGGCTGCACGCTACCCGAAAATCTCCAAGACCTTACATCCGAAAACGCCACCTTTCTCCCACCTTGTATAATATGGATCATCATCACCGACGCGCCGTCTCCATCCTTAGCGTCCCCAGATTCCACGACCCCGGGCACGTACACTCCACTTTCCCTCTCTACGTCCACGAGGGCTCCTGGTGGAGGAGCTCCCGTGCATACTGGAAACTCTTCGGGGAGGCTCAGTGACACCACCTTCCCGCCCCACCACATCCCCACACCAGACACCTCAAACCACACCTCGATCCTAGACCCCACTTTCGGCAAGTCTTCGATACCGAGTACCCTCTCTTGGGCACGGTTCGCAATCGCTTTTTCGCTCTTGCACCTAATCCTCGCTGACTCACGCCTGTTCGTCATGATTCCCCTTCCAAATTAGTTGTAATACTAGAGAAGACGACAATTTAACAATGTAGTTGATGCAATACCATCTTTTCACTACGGCGATACAGCCTAATATATGTGTACATACTCATGATGAATCATCTACTCCGTAACGTCATTGCGTTTACCACGAAATGGCATGACTCGCTGATCGATTCTCATACTCAACTTACTCGAGCAAAACTCAATCCGGCATGTCAACCAGCCCGGATTGCGATTCCGACCATTTTTAAATTCAATTTTTCTTCACATTCCCTTTTAATTACCCATTATAGCTCCCGATCAAACTACATTTCGTGATTGGTAGTTCAGATTAATTTGGCTGATCCTCAGCTACTTCCCTCTCGAGAGTATATATAGTGTCTTTGGCTCCAGCGACCCGTACGGACGGGCCGGTTCGGTCGATGCAGACCCATACGCCAAACGTGAACAAGACCCGTCTGGTTCTCGCATGCCATATGGGTTTGCATCGACCGAGCGGGCACAGCGGTTGTTCAAAATCGATCTTGGTAAGTAGAAGAAGTCAGGTTGTTACTAGACTTACTCGAGCAAAACTCAATCCGGCATGTCAACCAGCCCGGATTGCGATTCTGACCATTTCTAACTCCAATTTTTTCACATTCGCTTCTAATTACCCATTATAGCTCCCAATTAAACTACATTTCGTGATTGGTAATTCAGATTAATTTTGCAGATCCTCAGCCCCTTCCCTCAAGAGTATATGTAGTGCCTTTGGCTCCAGCGACCCTTACGCCCGCTTGCACCGATGTGCAGATATGCAGATTATGACTGCGATGCGAAGCCATTTCCTGATCAGGAAATGGCTTCGCATCTCGGTCGTAATCTGCTGTACAATAGGTCGAACTATAGGTATACAGTATACTCTACAACGTCAATCCCTCCACTCTTCATTTTAATTCCCGCATTCACTACGGCCCCTCGGTAGTTAAAAATCGATCTTGATAACTGGAAGAATTCTGGTGGTTTCCAGACTTACTCGAGCAAAACTCAATTCGGCATGTCAACCAGCCCGGATTGCGATTCCGACCATTTTTAACTCCAATTTTTTTCAATTTTTCATATTCGCTTCTAATTACCCATTATAGCTCCCAATCACACGTGTGTAGTACTCCATTTCGTGATTGGTAGTTCAGATTAATTTCGCTGATCCTCAGCCACTTCCCTCTCGAGAGTATATATAGTTTCTCTGGCTACGACCCTTACGCCGGCGTACGGGTGCTTTCAAACGGACCCGTTCGCACACACCGGATCCCTACGCAAAGCGCGACGAACCAAACGGGTCTGGTTCGTCGCGTTTGGCGTACGGATCCGGTGTGTGCGAACGGGCATAGGGGTAGTTCAAAATCGATCTTGGTAAGTAGAAGAATTCCGGTTGTTTCTAGATTTACTCGAGCAAAACTCAATCCGGCATGTCAACCAGCCCGGATTGCGATTCCGACCATTTCTAACTCCAATTTTTTCTTCATATTCGCGTCCAATTACCCATTATAGCTCCCGATCAAACTACATTTCGTGATTGGTAATTCAGACTAATTTTGTGGATCCTCTACCACTTCCCTCTACAGATTGTATAGTGAATGACAGGTACTACTGCGGCAAGGTCCCATACGTAAATTGAGTCTCTGGCTACAACGAACCCTATGCCCGCTCGCATGCACCCGATCCATATGCGAAGCGGGACGAACCAGACGGGTCTGGTTCGTCTCTTTTTGCATACGGATCGGGTGCATGCGAGCGGGCGTAAGGGTCGTTCAAAATCGATCTTGGTAACCGGCAGAATTCCGGTTCTACGGATTCGTATGCATACGCGGTTGAAGTATTAGCATTCCAATACTTCAGGTGCTTACGTCCCAAAGCATGACAGACTATAGTCTGTCATGTTTGGGGGCGTACGCATGACAGACTATAGTCTGTCATGTTTGGGGGCGTACGCATGACAGACTATAGTCTGTCATGTTTGGGGGCGTACGCATGACAGACTATAGTCTGTCATGTTTGGGGGCGTATGAAGTATTGGAATGCCAATCTGCAGATATGAAGATTATGACCGCGACGCCAAACCATTTCCTGACCTTCTGTACAATGTCAATCCCTCCACTCTTCATTGTAATTCCCGCGTTCACTACGGCCCCATCGCCCAATTGACCTCCCTTCCAGCACTACCATACTATACTACCTATCAATTTTTTCCTAGCTTTCATCTTCTCACCTACCTCAACATAGGAAATTTCCCTCGTCCACAGCAACGCCAGAGTATATTCCAAGAAACAATTTCATACATGCACCTAGCCTACAAGTAGCTCACCTTAAGACATTGCCCATGCGTAAGTTCATTTCCATCATGTCCCAAATTACACCTACTGTAATGGAACCACCAAAACCAGTGAAACCAGCCTCCCAAACCAGTCCATGCACTGGTTTAAACCACCCTCCGTACTGTACCCGTCGCTGGTTTGCCATTCCCGTCATTCCATAGCTGAAATTAGTAATTTCAATGGTTTTTTTCCACCCACCGCCGGCCGCCAGCGTATGGACGGGCGCAAATCTAAAACCATCAAAAAAATCATGCCCAACTACAGTACAGAACCAGCCTTTCAGCCTGGCCTGGCCAATGCTTTTCTCTGGTTTTTTTCCATCCCATTTCTCTACTGTATCCAGCCACGTCGCGTGGTTTTTTTCCAGTAAAATTTCCAAATTTTGCTCTGGCCGGCTATTCCATCCAAATCTACTGGTTCAAACCAGTGAAATCAATGGTTTTCTCAAAAATTGCTCATGCTGTGCATCGTATCGAACTTCACGAAGAAGGATCGAGAGTTGCCGAAGGGCGCGACGAGTGCCTACGCGGTACGCTCCCCGTAGGGGATCGTCCCTCTCAAGCGTGAGGGTGGCGAAGCCCTCGCAAAGGTTTTGAACCTATCGATTGGTGACGCGACGACACGGACGAACGCTAACGGGTTGGGTGACGAAATGACCGACCCGCTGGTCAACGAAAAAGGGAACGACCCCGCCGCGGATTGGCAGTCGACATTCGATTTGTCGCACCTCAACGACGAGTATTTACGAAAGCGCATCCACGAGATGCTCGAAACACATTCGTCAATTTGGACGAGTGGTCGCCTCGGCCCAACGCTACGGAACATCGAATCGAACTCGAACCGGGCACGCGGCCCATACGCTCAATGCCCTATCGACAGGGACCGGCTCTACGTACGATAGCCGAGGAGCAAATTACGGAGATGCTCAACGAAGGGGTTATCGAACCCGCGTCCAGCGAATGGGCGTCGCCAATCGTGTTGGTGCCGAAGAATGACGGATCCTTACGTTTCTGTGTCGATTACAGACGTTTGAACGCGAAAATGATCGCTGATTCGTACCCGCTTCCTCGCCTGGAAGACTGCCTCAATTCGTTGGGCGACGCAGCCATATTCACGACACTCGACTGTAACGCCGGTTACTAGCTGTGCCCGTCTCCGCCGAGGACCGTGATAAGACAACGTTTACGTCTTTCATGGGAACGTATCGCTACGTGTGAATGCCATTCGGGCTACGAAATGCCCCCGCTACGTTTCAGCGGACTTTGGACATCATCCTCTCCGGAGTACGTTGGCAATCTTGCCTGGTTTACTTAGACGACGTAATCGTCTTTTCGAAAGACCTCGAGTCCCATCTGGGTCACGTTGACCGCGTATTTTCAGTGCTACGCGCAGCAGGAGTAACGTTGAAGCTCGCGAATTGCTCGTTCTTTCAACCGCGAGTTGACTACCTGGGGCACGTGATCACCCCAGGAAAACTGCACGTCGCAGTCCGAAGCAAAGAAGCCTTTCGTACGGCAACGTTCCCGCGGGATAAGACGCAATGTCGATCGTTTTTGGGCGCTTCCAGCGTTTACCGCCGTTTCGTAAAGGCGTACGCCGAGATCGCTCGGCCACTCAACACGATGTTGAAGAAGGACGCTGCCCCCGAATGGACGAACCCAACCGACGAGCAAACGAGCGTGTTCGAAACGTTAAAGTCGATACTGGTGTCGCCACCAGTGTTGCAACTTCCGAAGGCGGGGCGTCCGTTCATGATCGATTCCGACGCGTCAATTTATCAGCTGGCACAGCATGAGCAAAAATGGCTATTTTTCCTGCCCAGAAATTAGTTCGTACAGTGGTGAGAAACCAGGCCACGTCGCTGGTTAAAACGATCCCCAACTTCTGGATAAGCCCCATCGAATGTTTTAGTAAATTTGCTGGTGAAATTCCAGTGCTTGTACAGTACGAGTGGCCTGGTTGAAAACCAGTGGTTTGGATGGTTTGGCCAGGGGGTACTGGTTTGCACCAGGCCACGGCGGTGGGTCGAACAGTGGTTATGATCCAGCGTACTGTGCTGGTTAATTTCAGGAGGTGATCTGGATTTTGACCAGCCAATGAAGTGGAGTATATCAGTTTTGGTGATGGAATATGACCAGAGGGTAGGCTGGTTGTTGGTACAGTGAGTGCTGGTTGGAAAACAGCACATCAGCTGGTTGAAACCAGCCTACCCACTGGTTTTCAACCAGACCTGACACTGGTTTGAAGCAGTCGAAAGACTGGAATAATTCCATCGTCTGAAGTAGATTCTACCAATGTATACACAGTTTTTTCCACCATATTGTATGGATTTTTGTTGCAGTGTAATGGTTGCGAACCAGCAGTATAGGTGTATTGTAGTACTGATTTGACTGGTATAGTACCATCAAAGAAGGGGGTTGAAGGGCGGAAAGGACGGGAAATTTACCACCGGACGGGACGGAATGGATAGGGTGGGACGCTGGCTTTCGGCGGTTGGGAGACGCCACTATTCTAATCATAGGATCTATAGGATGGGAAGGGTAGGACAGATTAGAACTGAACATATGATAGATTGGTCATGTCGACCAGAATTACATCTTCTTCCTGGTAGGGAAGGAGACTGCAAGTTTATTTTGAAAGAGCTCTGAATTAAACTATTGATAGTGCTACCATTACAACTCTACAGAACTGCTATCTGTGTACTACGAACTATGAACAACTAAGGCCTATTTCGGAGTAGAGTAGAGACGAAATGAAGTATGGAAATGATCAATAGAGGAAAAAGCTAGAAATTGAAATGAACCCATAGCGGTTGAAGAGGAGGTGAAAATAAGTACCGAAAGGGGAGCGGAAGGGGAGAATGAGAAGAAAGAACCGAAGTATGGGGGAGAGAGAAAATCTGTTAGTATTTGTTGTAGCGTCCAAGTCAGAGTAGAGACGGAGAACTTACATGGGAAGGGGGAGGGAATTGAGAAAGCAGAAGGGGATCTCCTAACTATGCTGCTAACCATGAAATGGGCGCGATCGTTCTTTGCATTCCATAGAATGCGAAGCACATTATCACCCAGGGTTTCCGTTCTCTACTGACAGGATAGTAGAGAACGGCAAAACTGGGTGATAACGTGAGAGAGTGACGAGAAGAGTGGAAAAGAGTGACGGTAGGCGCTCAAATGTCGACAGAAGGTGCCCGTGGCGGTCAGAAAAGACGCTTGGCATGACGCTTGGCGAAACTAAAGCGCGCACTTTTTTCTATTTCAAAAAATCGCGGACAATTGTGCCGCACAGCAGAAGAAGACGTCCAAGATGGCAACGAGACCTACAACGCACCATGCGCCGTGTGTATTGTGGAAGAAAAATTATGTTGAATGAATAGGAATGACGTCAGAAGGATGAAGTCGAAAGGATGCAGTATGGAAAAAATGTAGAGAGGGATGTACAAGTAGTTGCTAGAAAGTATAAGAAGAGATTAGAGTGTAGGTACGTATAGGTTCAATGATTCGTTAACAGTGAACAGAGCAGAAGAGACGTTGAGGTAAAGATTTGATGTTTTGTGAGGTGGGAAGAGTAGAAAAGGGAAGATAGATTCTTTATTGTATGGAATATTAGTAGTAGAAGAAAGCTAGCCAGCCTTGGGAGGGTATCTATGTTCTCTAGTGATGATAGAAAAAGATCCACCATCGAGGAAAGATGGACCACCATGTGTCATAGAACGAGTTGTAAAGTTGATAGAGCATAGTTCAGGAGTACAGTTGTGGATGGGACAGACTTTTCGAACACCTGCGGTAAGAGGCAGAAACCAGCTTCCCATGAGATTCTGTACCTCGCATTCTCCAGATTCATACTTTGGGACAGGATAGACTAGCGCACATGGATGTAGAGGATATGAAACGGTATCGGAAGCAGTAGTCTGATTGGTTCTCTGTTCTGGAAGAAATACTTCCAGGACTATCCAGAGTGTAGGACAAGATGACTTCGAAAGAACAGGAGTCGAAGACAGAAACCGGTAGCACGCCCGAAGGACAGACCCCTTTGTGACCTCCTCAGGTTTAGAGCAATCACGGAAAGCAGAAGTACTGGAGGTACCGGATGTTTGGTCAGAAGAGGTCCACCGGGCGCCTTTGGCGAGATACCCGAGAATGGATGAGAAGTAGTTTTGCTTGCTCATTCGTAAACAGCTGTAGAACTGGAGAGCTTCACCGTCACCCAAGAGTAGTGGTTGTATAGGGAGGAGAAGCACGGGTGGAAGGATGTTCGAAGATGATTGAGAAATGGGTCAACGATAGTGTACCATGGTGCACTATCGTTGACTTACTTCACTAAAAAACCAATTGGTTTTCTTATATCTTAAGTTACCATATTGGATACTAGTTTCCCTGAGACACACGCATGTCCAGGAAGACGAAGAGAGAGGCTATACCCCGTTCTGAGCCTCCTGAGGCCGGTTTTTCATACTCGACTTAGTCGAGCAAAACTCAATCCGGGTACCAAACTAGTCCGGATTGAGTTTTGCTCGACCAATTCCGGTATGACAAATTTTTTGACCCCCCATGGAATTTGCTCTAGTTTCCAAATATGGTACTAATTACATTGTAATTGAAGTAATTGCAATAGAGGGTCAATTTCAACTACTAATTACGGAAAGTAATTATCTCGCCAGCGAGGCGATCTCGAGATTCTAATCTGCTCCAAAAAATGTAATTTCAATTACTTCAACTACACTGTAATTACTAACATATTTGTAAACTAGTGTGAAATTCACACGGGGTTAAAAAGTTTTGCCATACTGGAATTGGTCGAGCAAAACTCAATATGGAAATCAAGCAACGCCGGATTGAGTATTGCCAAACTGGTGTTTGGTCTGTAACGTCCATCCATAATTACCCACAACATGTCTACTAGTCCTCCAGCCTCACCCGCTTTGGAAACGACGCCTATTCTCTTTGCCCCTCTGCACATCGTACAATTCCCTCATGCCTCCTCCCAGCGAAAACAACGACCTGCTCTGCGAAATAGAAGAGACATACTCTACACTTCTTCAACGGTTTCTCGCTCCTATCCATGATGAATTGGCCGCTTTGCGCTATCTCGCTTCCATTCTAGAGGGTACCAACACGCGTGGCGTTTCGTGCCAGGACCGCGGTCCCCACATGCACATTGCTTGTCAGGTCGTGAATAGCATTTTCACCAACAAAGCCACTGTCTCTCGCTTTGTAGCTCACTGCATCATAAAGGAATTGGTGAGGACTGGCACTCCGTTCGAAACCTCTTCTGCAAACCCCTCTCAACCTTCCTATTCATGTCCAGCTCTACTCCTCACCGTGTTGTCCTTCTCCCAATTCTCTTCCGCTCCTCCAGACACCACACAGTCCAAGCGGTCCCTCATCACCAGCCCTGTCGGGAAGAAACACGTCTACCTTCAGCGGTCCATCGTCGGCTCTGCTTTCTTGTCGATGGCCAATGACCACATCGTTAGGTGGAAGGATTCACCATGCGCAAGGCAGGACTAGCAGACCCTAGAGAAGAAGATGACCTTAAAATGTCGACAGACCTCCGCAGCTATCCACTTCGCAACGCGACTGTTGTGCCTCTGAACAAGCCCGCCTTGGTGTGCCTCCCATCTCAAGCTCTTCGTGAAGAATTTGCTCTCTCGATGCCTACCGACGAAGACAACCTCTTCATGCCCCTTCAAAGCGGAAAAGACTATCTACCGACTCCGACATGGAATCCATTCAAGCTCACTCACCCTCGTCCCCCACTTTCAGAAATTCCGGTCTCGCTCCCGCCGACACTGCACCAATTCTAATCGCTACTTCCGCGCTGCGTGCACTCACAAAGTTCTTCAACAACTCCAGAAAGACTGTAAAACTGGAGCTCCTCAAATCGTCCTTCTTTCTTCTCCACCAAGACTTCGGCGCCGCTCTCCTCGAAAATCCTGAGAGCAGAAATCATGGCTCGTTCATGACTGGAAGCAATGAGCTCCCCATTCGTCCCCCGATTCCATTCCGACCACAACGAGAGCTTACGGAAACAGTGCCGAAGCACACGAAGTATACGAAGAAAACGACAAAATCTTCAACAATTTCACACTCGGCTGTGAGGAGCTCATGGTTCAGCTCACCTACGTTTCCGTCACAGACACAGATTCTGTCTCCTCATCCCCCGGTACCTCAAAGCAGAGAGAAGCGGTGATAAAATTCTCCTTCCTCACTACCCCCATGATTCTTCTCAGTAGTCTCACTCAATGCAATCAACGTCACATTCTCTGTTACAGCACGGAAAGTATTCTCGCCGCTTACAAAATTGCTCTATGTTTGAAGTCCCTCTTCTGCGTAATGCTCAATGCAAAAGAATATGCAAAAGATGGCTTCCCATGTGTTGGAAATCACGGCTGCCTCGACCTTCGCGACTACATCCCTGGTTGCGAGCTACTCTCCAGTTTGATTCGGAAGAAGAGGAACGTATCTGCCCATGAATATGAGACCATCAAATTTGATGAATCTGACCTTCACTCTACGGCGTCTGAGGACCCCATTCCTTCCTGCAACGCCACAGAAGATTTTCAACTTCTGTACGAAGATGAACAGCTTGTAACATCCCTCGTAAAGTGGGTCTTGCCCCATACCTAGAGCTAGGTACTTCAAACCCTGCCGTAAAATTTTGTGTTTGTTGTCACCTTCATAAGTGCCCATTTTACAGCTGTCACCTCCTTCCTTCTACTAGTACCTTTCTACATCCTCTTATAAGAGATCTGGTGCATGCGAGCGGGCATATGGGTCGTTCAAAATCTATCCTGGTAACTGGAAGAATTGGGTTTGTACGGATCCGTATGCATACGCGGTGGAAGTAGTGGAATGCCAATATGCAGATATGCAGATTATGACCGCGATGCCAAACCATTTCCTGACCTACTGTACAACGTCAATCCCTTCACTCTTCATTTTAATTCCCGTGTTCACTCCGGCCCCACCGCCCAATTCACCTCCCTTCCAGTACTACCATACTATACTACCTGCCAATTATTTCCTAGCTTTTCACCTTCTCACCTACCTCAACATAAGAAATGTCCCTCCTTCACGGCAACACCAGAATATATTCCAAGAAACAATTTCATACATGCACCTAGCCTACAAGCAGCTCACCCCAAGACATTGCTCATGCGAAATTTCATTTACACTATGTCCCACACTACACCTGTAATGGAACCGCCAAAACCAGCGAAACCAGCCTCCCAAACTAGTCCATGCACTGGTTTAAACCACACTCCGTACTGTATCCGTCGCTGGTTTGCCATTCCCGTCATTCCATAGCCGAAATAAATAATTTCAATGGTTATTTCCCACCCCCCGCTGGCCGTCAGCGAATGGACGGGCGCAAATCTAAAACCATCAAAAAAATCATACCCAACTACAGTACAGAACCAGCCTTTCAGCCTGGCCTGGCCAATGCTTTCCTCTGGTTTTTTCCATCCCATTTCTCTACTGTATCCGGCCACGTCGCGTGGTTTTTTTCCAATAAAATTTCCAAATTTTGCTCTGGCCGGCTATTCCATCCAAATCTACTGGTTCAAACCAGTGAAATCAACGGTTTTCTCAAAACTTGCTCATGCTGTGCATGGTACAAACGAATATATGGCATCCAGCGATTCATACAGGCCCGGATGACATCGATTATAGGGCTCCATCAGGGATTGTTGATCGATCGATCGTTGGCCACCTGGGATCCGAGCGTACTGGTCTACCGGAAAGATGTCTCCTCCTGTTTACAGGTCGAAAAAGGGCCAATTCAAAGTACCACTCCGAAATGAATGGTGAGGTGTTCATGGGTTGGCTCGAGTATACTATATTCCCCCAGTTGCGCGCAACTGGGCGGCGATGTGTTCTTGTGTTGGACTGGGCAAAGTACCACAAAATGATGACACCTGACACAAGAAAATCGACAACGGTATGGAATATGAAGGACCTTATAGATGCGATCAAGCGATGGGACGGGCCACTCGATGATGACTGGCCAATTCAGTAAGGTGACAAGAAGTTAAACAGCCAACTTCTCGCTGAAGCAAAAAACTGCCACCAAGGATGCAAGTACCGAGCACAGGAGCTGGCAGACAAGTTTCCAGATGGCTCCTTCGAGACCAAAATTTTATTTCTTCCCGTGGCCCATCCAGAGCTCAATCCTATTGAAATGGTGTGGGGTACAGTGAAGCGTTCTGTTGCAAGTCAGAATATGGGGTTCAGGCTTGGTGACATGGAGAGGCTCACGGAACAAGAACTTGAAAAAATTACTGCAGAAAAGTTCGAACTGTATGCGGAGCATGCTAAGCGTGAGGAAGACCGCAATCAGCGTTTGTCTCAAATCTCTGACAGCGATGAATACGATGAGCACAATGACAGCGATTGGGCGGCACGACACGGCGAGCAATCTGAGTCTTTAGATGACTCGGACTCTCCCCTATGGGGCTCTGATCTACCCTTGGCGGAAGCCAATGCATTGAACGAAGATGCAATCCGGGAAGGAAATGACTTAGAAGCTTAGAAATTTACTATTGAATGAACTGAGAACTTGTGCTGATCTATACGTCCTGAAATCTCATAGAAAGTTCGAGCTCTAGAAAAGCTTTATTTTGACGTTAAAATGAAGAGAAAAGGATAACTAGAACCGAAGATACGTAAATTTTCCAAGTTGGCATTTTGTGTATTTTTCTATATAAATTCCACGATTTCTCAATTCTCTCGGTAAATGTGTTGGACTTTAGTACCCCGCAATATATACTAGAGAAAATGGATGACGGTTCCTAGTGTCTCGCAATATGTACTAGAGAAAGTGGATGACGGTTCCTAGTATCCCGCCATATGTACTAAAGAAAGTGGACGTCCGCATCCAAAAAAATATTTTTTTGGACGCGGATGTTCATTAGTTCTAGTAAATCTCGGGGCCGACTAGGACCCGTAATAGACTGACTGGACGTCCGCGTCCATTTCCGAAAACACTGACGAAGCACGCCTTTTGCAACATTTCAAGATCGGAAATCCGACATCGAAACGTACTCGCACACCGAATTCAAAACTCTGAAGTACAATTCTGAATGAGTTTCCGCAACTCAAGTCCGATCGAAAACACTTGGGTTAACAAAGCTGAGCTCGACGATTGGCCGGACATAGTTCAGAAGTACTTCAAGTGATTATTCGAAGACGAATAAGGGTTTAAGAAGGGAGGAGTTGTAACGACTAATCTAAATGTCATGAGAATCCTAGCGGGATCATGCCATCATGGTCGCTATTTACAGTGCATTGTAGTCTTTACACCCCTTATTGTAGTGACTAGGATTCCTTTTTCAGGTATTTATATTAGCCTATGTTAGTTACGCGTAGCATACCGTAAGGTGCGATTCTAGCTAATATTCGCACCTTACACAGTACATCTTTGCATTTGCTATCTGTAGACTAATGTATTGATTCCAGGTAGTATAGGCTAGCCTAAAATTCTATAAAGGATGAGGCTGCAAGCTCCGACTTCGAACTAGAGCAAGCCACAACACAAACATTTTTAATTAATGGGTTGAGCCAAAACAAGTGCCGCCTATCAGCCTCAAAAATTTAATCAAAAGTAAGTTGCCACAACCCAAATTGGGCGCAAGCCCAACATGTCTAGAGTTTTGGTCCTAAGCTATTCAATAAAAATAAGTCTAACTTGTAAACTTAGAAGAACAAATTACAAACCTCCATTTAATCCGTGCAAGCTCATGGATACATAATTCCGTTCAAAATTCCGAATGGAGAACGGCCCTCATTACTTTGGCCCTTGGTCCCCAAATATAGAAACGGTATTTTTTACTTCTTCGCTGAGCCATACTGTCACTGCGCGCACTGAACCCACTTGAGACAGGCTGTCACAAGAACACACTATTGTCCACGGCAAGCTGAGGAAAAGAAGCATACTGAGTCCAATGATCTCAGGACAGAGAATGGGCCTGTACACAGTCCGCATACGGTCCAGTATTTTGGGAGAGGAGAGGATTTAGACTGGGCCGAAACCTTCAGGGGATGGAATGGACCGGACCCGCGGCCCACCATAGACGAGGACTCGGAGTCTGCGAGCTAGTAATGATGGGTTGGACTGGACTCTTAATCCATAGCAAACAAATAGACCGGATTTTCAGGTTGCTTGAAATTTAGGGACCAGACAGGTAAGGACTGCGGTCCTGGAGATTATTAACTGCTGGTAGTTTAATCAATCATATCATTCCAAGATTTTAGCAACAAGCTAGACTTGATAGAAGAATCATTAATTGAGCATCGGTTGCCATCTACTATCATCCCAGCTTGAGAGAATGCGCTTTCACTAGCCACTGAAGAAGCCTGGGTGGCCAACACGTTGTGGGCAACTTTCGCAATCGATGGAAATCTGCATTAGTTATTACTCCACCACATTAGTGGATTGATAGAACAGTCACCGGCAGTTGTTGTAGTAGGTATTTTGGGCTTGCCCCGCATTGGCACGTGCTGCCACATGATTGGCCAAGTCTCAGCCCGGAACTCGCCAGTCAGGTAAGCCGTCCAGCTGCCCACGAGGAACACGTATAGGGCCCTCCCTCACTGTAACCTACCTTACAGTTGAGCTAAGTTCTTACCGGACCTCGGGTCCACTACGACTGACCCACACGGGGTAATTTATTTTGGCCGAGCGCCTTTACACTGTAAACTAGTAACATGTATTACACTACCTGTATTCTATGCAATGATCTTGCACCTGCCCATCCGGCTACAACCAATACTAATGGACAACCACTTGGGTTCATGCAGCTCGCATGCACACCCTAATCAAGTGCCAATAGTGGAACTTTATTTAGACTAAATACTAGTACTCAAGCCCTTTCGACTAGCGGAGGGCGCCTAGCCTGAAAAGGTAACGTAAAGTTATTGAGACTTACGACCCCATTGACACAGCACCTCGCGGGCTTGTCGTTTATCTCAGTTCGAGATTTCCCCCTCTTGAGAAAACGCTCTCCCCATCTTCGTGGCTCTATATTTTTCGTCCCTTGCTCCATAGCTACGCCCAGTGCGTGAGCACCCTCCCACTTGACGTGGACCATTGGCTTAGCGCCACCGCGAAAGCAGCGTGAATCTCTTGGATTCGTTTGCTCTACCGCTCACCTCGCTACTGAGGGTGGGGACCCTGTAGGCATCTAGCTAATACAGTTGTTCCCATTAGAAAGCGGTTGATCTCATCCGTTGAGCTCCCTCCAAGTACTGCATCATCTTCGTCCCATAATTCGTCATATAGTGATTTGGATATAATACCATTCACTTCATTACTATCATCTGCATCATTTTCGACCGATAATTCCACATGTCTTCTCAAAATATCTCCATCTCTAATTATATGATCAGGAAACCAAAGATCTAATACCCTTGCCAAACTGACAAGCTCCGGACATATCAACCCTTCATACTTTTTCAATTTAGTATTCATCCGCGACGCTATAGCGTCGGGGATAATTATATTTTGAAGCCTATATATAGGCATCCCCATCAATTGCTTTTTGGCACTTTCTCAGAAGCAGTTTGAAACCTTTGACGCAAACACCCAGGGTGAGGTATTGCAAGCCTGACTGAGTTTCAGTTAATGTCACAGCTATTTGCAGAAAGCTGCAGACAGTATCAGCGTTCTCCCAATCTTCTTCCTATATCGCGTATTTGCTGATATCAGGAGTGCTATTGACAACAGTAGTCAAAATTTGCTTACTTTCAAAAGCTTTCTTCACCATTTGAAAATTTGAAGACCATCGCGTGTCGCAGCCTGCGTCTATCCCAGGAATCGTTACATTCCGGATTCCAAGTGCGTTTGCTACACTCTCGAAAGTGTCGCGACTCTTAACAGAGGACCGCAACGCATTTATGAAAGATCCCACTGCCTGAATTTCGGACCTAATCAATGATAGAGCGTCTTTCACTGCAGTGTCTATCACATGTGCCATACACCGGACATGGAAACTTTCTAGCGTAACACAATTTGCTATTCCAAGGTTTAGTCTTTCATGGAGCAGCTTGACACCGGCACAAATGTCACTGGCATTATCAGTACTTACGGCGAAAACCGATTTCTGTAATTCCCAGTCCTGGATTGTTCCATACAAAACATTGGCCGTAGCGTCTCCGGTGCGAGGAGTAGGGAAGCGAACGAATTCCAAAAGGCAACTGCAAAAGCTCCAGAAATGGTCTATCGAGTGAGCTTTAATAGTTATATAACCCTTGTAAACCCGTGATGGCCACTTATCGGTAGTCAAACTGCACTTTGCAGGAATACCTAGCATCATTGTTTTCATGTATGCAAATTTCCCCTCATACATAGAATGAATCCGTCTGCTAACTGTGGTACGTGAAGGCACTTTGAATTCCTCGTTTAATGGGCAGATAAGCTTGCAAAATTGTTTTTCTCCACAGTTGAGAAACAACCAGAACTGCTAACTACCCAGGTACACAACGACTAGTTATGCGTTCATGGAGCTCTGCGCCCGGAAAGATCAGGCCATTGCACATAGTGCCAGTTTTCTTGAAAACCTGCTGTCTTTCACCAACTATAAATCCATTTTTCCTTGCGAGACTGGTTCGTGTGGACACACCACTTTTGATGCTAAACGACGCAGCGCACTTCAGACACTTTTGTCTCATTTCATTCCCACTGGACGATTCCGTGAAATATTCTCACACTGAACTACTCTTGCGCTTCTTGAGGTTGTTCGGTTCGGGATGGTTCTGTCTTGTGGAGTCAACAGATATCCTTGACTCCGATCTGTCTTCATTGTTTGTTGCTCCCGAATTGCATACCGAATGTTCCATTGTTTCAATGGATATAAACACCGTATAATGGGAGCGCTAGCGGATCAGCCTGTGCGAACCAATTCTACGAGCAGTGTCCTTGTGTACAACCTAGGACATTGGTTGGACGCTCACAGCTTGATAGCTGCGAACCACAATTTTTGAAGTTGAACCAATTTGAAATCCACCTATTTTGTTTCCGGTCCGTACCGGTCTGAACCAGTCCGCCAGGCTTGATTGAGAATCATATCCGGACTGGACTGGTCCACGTTTTGTCTAAAGGGAGACCGGACCATGGGAAGTCTTGTAGACCTCATATTAAAATACGGGTTATTTCCTTAAAGATCGAGTCATTTCCTAATTGCTTCATCATTTCCTAGATTACAAACTAAAGTAAAAAAATTGTATATTTTAATCAAAAGTCCGTCTAGTAGGAAAATACGAGAACATTTCAAAACTACTCAGTACAAAAATTATTCCCTTTTCTTTAAGAAAATACAGGATGTTTGCCAATACCCTCCCGCCCTTGGTCGAGGCAGCTGGCATACTCAGCTACATATTACACTGTAAGTCCATCCTGAAATCAGACAGTGCAATGAATGAGTTTCTCAGTTCGAGTCCTGTCACGTTGATTGCTCTTGGGTAATTGCTGTAATGAGGATGATTTGTACTGGAAGGTGAAAAGTGTGTGCGGGACAAAGTTCGCTCCAATGCCACGCTGGAAGCTTGTCCAATCAAACTACTCAGCACACTACTAGCCTTCGAACGGTACAATGAACGACTAAATGTCATTTCCTGAATGCAGCTTCCACTATGGATGTAATCATCGATCAAGTTTTTTCAGAGCCTGCCCCTACGTGAAAGGGTTCGAACATCGAATTTTTACTGGTGAATAAAGTCCGGATCATGGTTAACCCTACATACTATCATACCCAGGCAAGTCATCAAACTCAGTCTCCAGCCTCCTCCTTACCCTGTCCCTATAGAGCTCCTGGGAGCGGGCCCTCTTACGAGAGATGTCGTCTCCAGTATTGACAAGATAGTTCTATAGCAACTTATAGAAAGACTGTTCATTGCCAAGGAGCGAATTGAACTTGACGTGGATGTTTGTCAGTGCCACACAAGTACAGAAAACCAGATCGTACGTTTCTTCGTTCCACTTGTACTTGTTGGATATGACAGTCCATCAGCTTGACAGGCGACCAAAATAGTTCTCCACAATAATTCAGTCACTTGACAGCTCCTCATTGCACACCTTCTCGTCAGCAGTCAGAGTCCCATTAATTGGCTTCTTAACTGGATGAATCATCCTGATATGTCTTGTTCCACCCTGATATCCCTTGTCACTGAGTATGCCCCATTGATTAGGCTATGTGTCATTCAATTCCCCATCATCATCAAGTTCAGCCATGTCACTGCCTTTGGCAACGGAACTCTCGTGAAACTACAGGTTATCATAAAAGATGTCAATATCCGAAATAGATCCAGGGCGATGCTTGCTGCAGCCAATAGCGTATCCACGTGGAATGACAGAAACCTCGGTTTTGTATCCGTATAGGTTATGCTTACCGCTGAAATATAACTTGCGCTCACGCATATTCCCAGATGGACGATTAGTCTGCTGACTAGTGACATCTGTGGCATATCGACAAAAATGGAACGTCGAGAAAACCTGTCTTTCCATCATCTCCTTCTTCATAGTGTACTTGGAGTTCTTGTCACTGCGAATTTGTGCAGCTCCGGCCCAATTATTTCCAGGTATCCCGTGATCAGCTTCTGGAAGGTTGTCCCTTTCATATCGAACATCAAACCAGACATCTGCCACGTCGAAGGATGCTTGAGCACAGCGAGTGTCATGAAAAAAACATCCTTCGGCCGATGGTTAGACATACGACCTCTCCCGACGTTCCACGTGTACTGAACATGGGTGTTCATTCGTGTCCAAAAATATTCAAATTCAGACTCTGTGAAATTTGTCATCGTTTTGAGGGTATCGGGCCCTCCCTTTGACACGTAGCAGTCCAGAAGCGGACATGCTGACACTTCATCATCGGACGAGTCACCACGGGGAACACTTGACTGAATGCGGTTACGGTGGGTCTCAGCGGCCTCACTGAGCATGATAAGGGCCCTATTGACGTCGGGGGTAGGGTTGGTAGACATGTTGTTGAGCTGTGAGTGGATGAGTGGCCTGTAGAGGTATGTGGATGGTGAGAGTTGGTCTGGACTGGGGTAAGTGGCTACTTTTATACTCTATTGGATTGCAACTAATATGAAGAAAGCCTGTGCTTGGAATAGTCGTGGTCATCTAGTTTCACGCTTGGCAATTAGGAAATATATCGATCTTTGATCAAATGGTCGATCTGTGATGATTCAATCTGTAATTATTCAAGTGTTATGTTTTAGATCAATTTTCTAGGATTTTTTGAAATGAACATATTATATGGTCGCTTTCTAAATATTTATTTTAAAAGCCATTATTTGATCAAGAGGTCTAGTAGACCTTTATATTAAATCATCGGTCTTTGCGCAAGTATCGTGGCATTGCGCAAAGACCGAGATATTTCCAAAATAAATTGGTCGTACAGCAACGTCTAAGTGACTCTTCAAGACCATAGATATTAATTTAACCAATACTGAATTACAAAATGACAAGCCATAAAATGAAAAATGGTTCTTTTCTCAATTAGGCAGAGATTGTGGAAACCTTTGGTTCGTGGTTTTGACAGCTGACTACATATCTATCTTAGTTTTATTTCATTAATGGCACACGGCTGAAGAATTATGACTAGAGTTCCACTTCTCCTCCTGGGCCAATGTATAGGTACTGAATAGAACTCCACGTACACCAGATCTCATGGTTAGCCAATCGTGAGTGTCGGGTGGATCCAAAACTCACCATCGTGAGTTCAAGTCTATGATTCGAGGAGAGCAAGGAATTGCCTTCTGTAATTTGGTTTAATTTGTTAACCACTGGTGATGTTAGAGTTTGATGGATGATTCGTTCTCCCCATCTGCCATTCATCAGTTTAAATGATGAGAATTAAATTCAGATGTCAGTCACTGTTCAGTGCGCAGTCGGTACTTCCAGGAACGCAGCAGAGCGGGGGCTCCTCGGCGTCTAGATCGGTTCCTCTAATTTTTTTATATAAGCTTGAAATTATTCAAGGTTGGAGCTTTTCTACTGTTGTATTATATCCATCTAGATCAGGCAATCCTGACATAAAGAATTTTGATGGAGGAGTTCAAACTCGGTACCCTTTCTCAGGTGCTCCCACTAGCAGCTTTATTTCCTATTCTCACTCTTCGTTATCACTATTATTGAAAAGTCTCATACCAGAATTAACCCTTAGCCTCCTACGAGCACGGTAGTTTTCCTGTCTCTCTTTGCGCTTTGTAGCGCTCTTCATATTACGTGCACGGATACAGCGAGCCAGTCCACGGTAGAAATTAAACTCTTGGCCTTGATTCTGAAGAGGATCTCGCAAGGGGTGATGAAGTATATGGAAATTCGTTAGAGCAGTGCATATCTGGAATACAGTGTAATACTTGTCTTCACTCCAGGTGAATTTCCTGGCCATGATTCCCCACAGTGAGACCAGCCTCCCGAAATAATTCTTCACAATTGTCCTGCCACTTGACAATTGTAATTAAACGCTCTCTCTTCCATAGACAGACTCCTACTGCTAGGCTTCTTGTGGGGATGGATAAGACGAGTGATATTCGATCCACCCTGGTATCCCTTGTCTGCCAAAATCCCCCAAAGGTTAGGATACTTGTCAGCCAATAGTACTTCAGGGTCTGGAGCAGGATCACCTTGAACCACTGCAATTGCAGCACTGTAAAACCCTGCATTTTCACTGAAAATTCTCAAGTCAGAAACTGATGCCTTGTAATGACTACTCACACCAATGCAAATGCCATTTGGCAAAACAGAAGCCTCGGTCTTATATCCACAGGAGTAGTTTTTCCCGCTGAAGTACGGCTTAGCTTCTCTCATTGTCCCACTCGGGCGCTCACGTTCTTGAAAAGTGACATCGGTCACATATCTGCAGTCCGGGAAATTGGTGAACCGTTGTCCACGTCTTTCCAGCTCAGAAATAGTGTAAAGGCTCTCCAATTCGATGACGAATTTGCGGTACAGCTCGTCACATACGAGCTTCATGAACTTGTTGATAATTTTTTTGGAAGGTGGTACCATTGATCCCGAACATCGAACCCATAGAGGCCCAACCTCCAGCATTTTTAAGGACCGTTAGGAGCATGAAAAATACTTCTTTTCCATCAAAATCGCACTTGCGGGCCCTACCAACGTTCCTCTCACCCATGACGTGGTCTTCGATTTCAAACCAGATTTTCTCGAACTCTGCTGATGTCAAGTTAGACATCATCAGGAACTTTTCCTCACCACCATCTATGAGGATTTTCTCGATCACTGTCTTGGTGGAGTCGTCCTCTTCGCTCTCTTAAATGAGATCCTGTGTAGCGTTTGCATATTGCAAGGCATCTTGACCTCGCTGTGAGGCGGCTTCGGCGAGTACTTCCAAGTTCTGGAAGGCAGTACTCGTTTTGACAGACTGCATTGCTGGTATGAGGTTGATGTTTGGAGGTCAGGTATGGTCGGAGGGATGGGTAGGAGTTGAATTGGGAGCTGACCAGGGGTGGACACGTATTTTATACTCAATTAGTGCTCCGTTTTTGCAGTACATCCAGGTCCATTCGAATCGCCGGGGCGTTCGGTAACTCACCTGTAAGCCATGCACGTCACTCATTCTAGATCATAGATCTTGAAATCTCTTTTATCGTAAAAAGATACGTACTACTAGTGAGAATACACTCAAGCTATAGTTTCAAATTTAAAAAAAATCTAAGCTTTTCATCTCAATATTACCAACAAAGTATGCAATGTTGAAAACCAGTCGTGACTGTTATTCAAAACACGGCAGTCATCAGTTCTTTCGTGCTAAACTGTCGAACAATGGAAATTTTACATCTTGTTTCTCCCTATCCAAGACGTACATCGACGAACTTCAATCATTCTTTGGATACTTCACTTCACCCACAACATCTATATCTTTTCTACGCAATGTAAGACTCTATTTACAACGATTTAGACAGTACTTCCTGCCTCCGCCATCGACACTACGATTTCTTTACAGAAATCAGGACGGAAGCAGAGTTGTTCTGCTATGGAGCTCCGTTATACCGAGTATAATTTAAAAAAGCCCTACGAGTCTTCCTACTTGAAAAATGCAAAAAAACACTTAGGGGACAGCCTCAACAAGCCATCATTTAAACACTGGATTTCCATCATGTCTTCGATTCATACAATTTAAATTCGAGAATGATGACAAAAGAGATTCCTATCATCGTTGGAACTACAAAGTAAAAAGCTCACTACCTTCTAGAATTGAAATCTGACATAGATTTGAAACAGCATGGAAAACACTTGAATGATTTGAAAGAGAATGCCTGAAAACATCTGAAGTAGCTTTGAAAGCTTTGATTCGACCGTTCAAGGTTTCATGGCGGGCACAAAGTAGACTTGGGGTACGAGAATCTTTTCCTGGTCCGACGAGAACACAACGCTCATCGTTATAGCCTCTATCTGCTAAAACCACTTCTCCTGGAAGAAGTTCCTTTCTCAGACCATCACGAAATATTTTAACGTCTGGGTAGGATCCACAAGGATATGGACCGTTTACCCATACGATATGACCTTTAGAAGTGCCGACTCCTATTTCATATCGCAGACCTGGTCCCCTGAATTTGTGACTGTACCACATTGAATTGAACGGAGAAGGTTCTTGAATACGACAGTCGGTTCCATCGACGGTCATGACACAAGAAGTTTCATTAGGCCTCACGCCCGAAAACCTTTCACCAACGTTTATCTGAAATCATTGGTTAGATAAGGATTCATACAATATATAATGAGGAAGATACGTACCACTTTCAAGTTCGAAAGAGCTTCAATCGTTATCCATGCCCATTTACGAAAGGTTTTTTCCGAAACACCAGCTATAGAACAACAAACACTTTCAGTTTCATATTTTTTCAGCATGAGAAGACCATACAAAAGATGAATAGGAACTAATCCTTCTGGTGCTTTCGGAAGGAGCAATGTCCACACTTTCTCACATACATTTGAGCTTACGCCAAAGAAAGAAATGAACTGTCGGTTCTGAAGTAGTCGAGATCCCTGAGTACTACTCGTCATTTCAGAGGCCAGAGAATCAAAATTGACAGGCTGATTACCACATCGAAATGGCATGGTGTGATTGAAGCGGGTGGAATCTAGACCTTGAACCTTTTGGAAGAAGCTTGGAGTAGACAAGAATAATTTTGCTACTTGAACCCTGCACGATATATATACAGTATTTATCCAAGAAACAGAACTACTCACCGCACAGCCTTTCAATTAGGTTTGAGTAAAGTATTGATTACACTCAGAATTATCTGCTTTGTTTTCTCTGTAAACGTTTCACCTAATTTCTCTTTCTGCAACGTTTCCATAGCCAGATTTCTTTGCAACATTTCATTTCTTTCTATATTCTGAATCACTTTGAACGTACCAAATGGATACAAAGATCCTTCTTCCATGATAATGAAATTGAACACCGATTGCGTTAAACTTCTATAGTTTCGGAAGAACATCTCGATATTTCGCCTTTCCATATGAGTTCGTTAGTAACGAAAATGGTTATCGAGAACTTCCTACTCCGATATGTAGATAATAAAGGTAGAAAACAGGACACAGAATAAGGTTCATATAAAGCTTCCAAACAGAATATCACGATGTCTGAGGATAACAACGGTGAAGTTCAAATCCATATGTAAACGGTATTACGGAATACAAACATGCATCGAAAGTTTTGGCAAAAGTTATGGCAGAAGTTATGGCAAAAGTTTCGTCAAAAGTTTCGAAACTTTTGCGTGATGGTGAATCTAGACCCCGAAAGATTTCCATTCCTTCGACGTCACAGCAAATTTATCCCAGTATCATAGACAACCCATTGCATACTATTTGAATCTGAGTTTTCATGTCTTTATCCCTTATGCTAGCTGAACTTTCGCCATCGAAAGATCGAAACTTTTGCCAAAACTTCAAAACTTTTGGATATTTAGAGCCCGCAAGTTTCCCACTACATAGCTCTTTTCTGTTTATCTTTGGTTAGGAGCCTTGTCTTCATCTATTCTACGAACTATGAAAGGCCATCATGATATCGTCGTTTATATCTTGAACTTTTGGCACCTGAAAGATTCCTCGAAAATAAGTTTCGAAACTTTCGGCGAAAGTTTTGGCAAAAGTTATGGGCTTAATCGCCAAAACTTTCGCCGAAAGTTTTGGAAGCTGCTTTAGAAAATTCCCAGCCCAGCTTGATACATTATCAATCCAAATTTTAGAAGTCCAGTTCCTTTAGACATTGTAATTGTAATTGCAATTGCTTATTTCGGGTATAATTTAATTACAAATTAATTTAGTGAATTAAATTATGAACCTAGATGGGATGATTTGTTGGCACACGCTTAGATGGTGAAGCACCGCTGGACTGCTCCTAGAGTGGATCCAGTTCAAGAATGGCTCGCCCTCCTCACCTACCCAAGTTGACGAAGAAGTCTCCTGCCGTTGTCCTCCTACGTTCTATGCTGGAGAGTGGGGCTATCAGTGAGGAGGACGAGCCTGCTGAAGTACACAGCCGGGAGGAGCTGTTTCGACAGTACCCACTCTCCAGCTTCCGGACATGCTTCAATAACCACAAGCGGTCCTTTTTCAAAGGTAAGTGCATTATTTTCTTCATTTTCTTTATCCTTTACTATCTTCTCTATATTTACACTAGAATCATCTACCATAGGATCACCTGGGGGGTTGAAACGTAAAATAAGTGGTGGCTGTGGTTCCTCCAAGAAGCTGAAAGATGTTCCCGCTGGTCCCACTAGCTGTGTAATCGAAGTCGATCGTATTTTGGAATTTGATGATGATTCCACGGTTGATGAAACCATCGCCGGTGGAACTCCTACAATTGTGGGGAAAGGTTGGAATCAATTTAGCGAGTTTTTGCCCTTGCATGTCGTTTTCTGTTGGAGTCTGCCAAAGAAAAGCACTGATATGGTTAAAGTCGCTATGGTACTCCCACAAGGTTTCATGGATTCCATGTTTGAAGTGGATGTTGTAGACGGTGGAATGGTGTTGGAACTGAAAGTGGAATGGCCAAGTGCAATTTCAGTGCACGAGGAATTGCATACTAAATGGTTTACGCAAGGAAATTCTATTAACTACGTAGATATTAGAGAGAATGCGTTTGAAAAAGCGTTGAAGCTGAAGTGATCTAACGCTCATGAGAAACTATTCTCGCGCGCGCGATTCCCACTGCCGTTTACTGTTCGTCCAGAAATCTTTGAACAGCACAATATGACAATCCCACCATCCTCCGTAGCTGTCGTTTATGTTGACCTTATTTCATCTAAGTCTGACTACAGGATATCATGGAACAGTAGTACGCTTGAAAAGCTTTAGAGGGTCAAGTAAACTTAAACTAGTTCTGAAAATTGCATCGCATCATCTTCATAAACTACTATCGTTGAAGAAAGTAAGTATATGTACTTGACGCACATCCCTGAAAATCACCCCCACTAAAACTTAGATTTAGTCTCGTCAAGTCTGTCCGCCAGTATGGCAGATGAAATCCAAAGACAGCGAAGTGACGAAGCATCTACAGCTTTACCGATTGATGAACCTCGCTCGCCAATCAGGGGTCTTCTTCTACCGCTACTACCCATTTTGTGTGCTATCCTGATCACTTTCGCCCCCCATTCCAAAGATGTAAATTCATTCATGCACAAGTTCATGAATGATTCATGGTTGGCTTGGCTAATGTGCATGGCCCCCGATGATATTTCCCAAACCACCATACGTTTTGTTCTCAACAAAAGTCTTACTTCCCTCGGGGGCAATTTCTCCAGCCTATATCTCTGTTCCAATTCACGGTAAAATTGCAGCAATACAAACATCTCTCATCGGATCCGCGTTTGCTTGAGATATTGTTGATGTTTCCCCGCTTTTGATTATGCCAGGATTGATTGACCCGCACGAACATATCAATTCACCTGGTAGAGATGCATGGAAGGTTTTGATACAGCCTCTCGTGCAGCTGCAGCTGGTGGCACGACAACCATTCTTGATATGCCATTGAATAATATTCCTTCCACGGTCAATAAGGGTGCACTATCACAAAAGATCAAAGCACTAGCGGCGTCTCGTGCTGTGGTTGATGTAGGCATCATTGGCGGTACTATTCCTGACAATATCGACTATTTCGAAGAATTGGTGGAGGAAGGCGTAATCGCTTTGAAGTCATTCATGGTCTCGTCACAGTCTCCTGATTTTCCTCACGTGACTCCTCCCAACTTGGAAAAGGCTGTAAAGAGGCTCGACACCGTGCATACCGCAACTCCCCGAGGATTTTGGAAACATGTCTGTCATTCGGAAATAACTCAGTAATTGCCGAATAACTCAGCTGTTGATGGACAAATCAGTATTTTGACAAAATCAAAATCTTTTCGAATTTGTTGCTTCTATTTCGGAAAAATAGACACTACTTTTAGGAAATGCCAGTAGTTTTTGCGAGATTACTGAAGATTTAATTTAAAGGTCTAGTCGGACTGTGTCCGAGATCAATTTAGTTCTTGCATCGAATAGACCGGACTGCAGTCCACTCAAGTTACTTCAACATCGGACCACCGAAAGCAAGACCGGTCCGGACCGTAGTCCATGCGGACCGTGCACAGGTCTACCCACGATACCCACAAAATTCCCGTATGGGAATAATCCAAATTCCTTTTACTAAAGCAGACATACGATAATTCACATACTCAGTGATCCGCAGTACAGACCAATACGATTGGCCAATACTACAGTACGAAGCGCTCTGGTTGCACGAAATTCTGCCGCATTTTCCAGCGGTAGAATATTCTTGCCCCTTGCGAACGGCCCTCAGGTTGGCAGGTGAACAAGCCGCTTTGCCCTCCTATCATCGTTCACTACATCATGTCATCACTATGCCAGACAGTCTGCTCCGAAAGAACCGTCTTGCCGAGCCACCACACCCTCAATCCATCATTTAGGCATTCCAAGCTTTTGGTTCATTTGCGATATGAAGGAAGGCCACATGATTATTTTGTCTGCATCAAGATTGGTACGTCGCATGTAGCAGGAATATGGTCACGACCGGCAGAGATCCGGACTATCGAATAGTGCTGCTACGATGGCGATGGACGACTTCGTTCAGTGCGAAAAACCTGGTCGTTGAGGCCATTGACTAGTTTGGATTCATTTTCCAGCTCGGAAACGGAGCACAAAAACCTTGGAATTATAAGAAACGTTGTTGAAATTCAACCATGTCATGGTCGATTTTGACCGGGAGGGTTGAATTTTATTATGTTCCGGGTTGCCCGTGCGAAACTAACGCAGAGAACAGTGGAGTGAAATATGGATCACGAGCAGGAGACTGGTGCAGGGGGAACTTGTCGATGAACTTGAGATGATTCATATTCTGTTCTTAAATGGCGGGGAAAAGACCAATTTTTACAGGAGATACCTGTTGTGACATTTGATGATTCTCGTCACCGATCTGAGTGGAAGGACTTTGGCAACTATTGATATCAGTACTCAGAACACCGCGGTACAAGCGGATTGTAGAGTTCCGGTAATGTATATCACGTTGAGTAATGGCATGCGATGACGTGCCTTTTTGTGTACGACAAGGAGGGAGCAATAACCGGATATGCATCGTCAATATATGAGTCTCGTGTTCGTTTGGATGGATGTCTCCGGTCATGTTGTGCTGAGAATGAATTTGTTATATATGCTGGGATTCGCATAGCGCTTTGAATGGTTTTCCGCTCAACATGTGGAGGGACGGGGTATCGACACTGGAGTGCTTAATCTTATGATCTGCCTTGAACTCCCAAGCCGCCTTCATGCGACGTACGTTAATGCCCGCAGCTAATAGTGTGTGTTAGTATATCGACCAAGGTCCAAGCCAGGAGTTGAACGGCGCTACGTATCAGCACCTAAGATTGGCATATCGCTATGTATGACCCGGTTCCGGTTAATATTTCCAGAACTCGAATCCTTGCATGCTTCATTTCCGCACAAAAATCGTCGACCCTTTTACATTGGATAATATACATGATGCCGGACTGATACTGAAATATTCGAGGTGTCGAGAGCGAGTATACTTCAGGTTCTGCAATGGAGATGTGGCCTCAACTGACGGACAGGCCATGGTGTGTTGAAAGACTTGACGGATCTATCTGATGTGTGCGAAGAACGTAGCTTACAGTGAGACATTGCTCGGGCGGAAGAGGCAAGTGACCGACGATGCGATTTCCTTGGCACGTCTAAAAAATAGATTCAAATGCGGTGTGGGAGAATCGAACTCCCGTTTTCACGGAACCATATTTTCCACAACGTGAGGTCCTAGCCACTAGACGAACACCGCGTTCTACTGTACCGGAGGCCCATTGAGATGAATAATTGAAAGAAACAAATTATTGCGAATAATGCGATTTGGACCTCCAGCAGTGACATCACAATTCAGAACATGTGCTTTTTTATATGTCGAATCTGGTGTGCTGGAACAGCAGAGCTTCTGCGCTGTCTTCGCCAGCAAGATTGTCGGTCCTCTCAGTCCCGGATGAATGCAGTCAACGCATAGCGAACTGCTCAAGTTGTGCGCGTAGCGCAACAATGGTGTTTGTTTGTTAACATTGAAATTACACTTGCGACATATCTGGACCCGACGTACCGTCTGCCTGGGAATGAAGCGCTAGTGGATCGTAACCAGCGAACGTACGAGAAAGGGATTGTCTCATCGCGCGCGATATCAAACAGGCTTTTCGCATCGATTGGGAAAGCGAGTTTTGCGCGTTTAAGCCAAGTCTGTCATTCGTTTGTTATCAAATGACTATTACGTCCACCAATAATGACGAATTACGAATTGTGGTGGAACCCACTTGAAGTTTCTTTGTATTTGAGCGATTCCAGACGACCATGCGAAGCCGTGGGAAACAAAGCACGGATTGACACAAATTTCAATACGGGGAGGGATTTCGTACAATTGGATGAGTGTCCTTGCGAGCGGCGTGCTCGGCTTGATGCTGCAATTGACCTGCGTCCATCTTCATTGTCGAACGTATACAATGCTACGGGCCGCTTGGCCATAAATAGCACATCAAGTTGATTTTTGTACGCGATATGAGGCGGTTTGTTTGGGCGGCACATCCGTTGAGCATCAGGGTTCCGTAAATAACACGTCGGCACACAATTGAGACAAGATGTCTGATCTGTGTTCGTCAATTCAAACACACAATACTGATATTGATTTGTGAATCTGTCGTCTCAGTGATTGACGTCTCCTCGCATTGCATCGTATTGTGTTGATTGAAGCGCGAGCGTCGTGAGTATCAAGATGACGACCATTAGCGGGACGATCTTATCACGACTATGACTCGCGCTTGATTCCACTCCACATCATGGCGATACTGCGGGGCAATCGGCACGTGATTACAAGCAGTCATTCTGTACGAAATCCTATGTGTATCCTATTGGATGCCAGGATATTTTCGAGTACGCAAGTTGCGATGAGATGTTGAACAATGATGTTGGGATAGACGTCATTGAAAAGCGCCGTATGTGGAATGGAAACTGTAGGTTGTAATTTTTGGCGTGTTGGCGACTTTTTGTCTGCCTACTTCGGCGGCTGCAGATCGCTGTCAAAATGAGGGGAAATTGAACAATGTTGGTTGGTTTGTTGGATGCAGTATCGCGATAGTTGAATATCGTAATGTTGCTCGCTTTGCAGTCATATTATGGACACAATATGTCATGCAGTCAGGGTACGCATGCAGACTAACTACTATCCGTTCCTCCTTGTTTACTACCTTTGTTTTCAAACTCCAAATGCTGATGCAAGACAGAAATACCCTATGTTCCATAACATCAGCCTGCGGTCACAGACTATAACGGTAAGCTATGAAGAATAAAGACCGGAGTAAACCATGAAATGTACCGTATGCACGTGTATATATTACAGCGTTGTCTTGCTGCAACTTTTCCGCCAGTGACACGAATTATATTCTCGGAAGAAACACCTTATTAAGGTAGTTTGGTTCCTAGAGAGAGGAAACTAGAAATAGGAAACAATGGGTGACTTAGGCTTTTCCTCGCCACTAATGAAGGCTTGGGAGGAATACTCCGATGGTTTCTGCCGCATAAATTGTTATTATTCATTGATATGAATGTGTTACTCTCGAGTTATTGCAAGCATTAGCTGATATATCACAATTACATCCATGTAAAATCTCTCGCATTCTAGACTTACGCATTACACAGTGTGCCAGCACAGGACATATCGACGTCCAGTGTCTGAAAGTATGCTTCTTTCGCTGACTATCTATCCATGTTACAACGATACTTTGATGACTTCAAGTCTCCATTCGTTGATCCTATTATAGCGCCGAATATTCCTGACTACATTCCGGGGACAGCATTCGATTAATAAGTCACTACTTGAAGGCCAGCAAGTCCAGGAGGAGGATCGAGGCAGCTGCGTCGCGTTTCTCAAATATTACGGTTTGATGTGCTGACGTTTCCCATGACAAGTACGTAACTTTGATTCAGACCCTGACAATGGACCACAGCTGATGACATTTCACATTTCAAACCCGTTCCAAACCAATATGCCAAATCGGCATTGTTATCCGCCCTGTCCAAAATCGGATGTCGAGAGAGTTTCGAGGCAATATGACATATATATGCTGTCCTTTAGCGGCCCGACAGCCTATTTTCGAAAATAGTATACGGACCCAATGCTCATACACACATCCACAAAGCGAATTTTGAGAATTCAGCTCCCTCTCAGTTTTCCATCTTAATGGTTCCAAATTTCATACCTTCACACAACAAATTCTTCCGTGAGCCAACGGATTTCCTGCAGCAATGATACAGAACATTGCGAAAGGAGATGTTCACTATGCCTGTTCTGGATTGCAATTCATCTGTTGTCAGCAAATGAAACACATCCAATTCAAATCCAATATTCTCTGAGGCCAGTTGTGCTTGCTAGGCTATGCCAGACGCCTCAAATCCGTCTACCTTATCTATTTTTTTTGTTCAGTTACCAAGTGTTTCGACGCTGTTGCCAATCGTAGACCTAACAATGGATATGAACATCATGCTCACTATAATCCTAATTGGCATGAACCGTCATAGTCTCATCATGACAAATTGTACTCGTTCTGTTCGGCAAAGTTGTATTTCATATTTCGAATGCGATATCCCCTGCTCCAGCACTTTTGATTGCTATATAAGACACAATGTTTCCTCCGACATGGTAGAGGAAGAATTCACAATAGTATCAACCCTCTGAATCAGCTCATTCACACGCGAATAACCTTTTCCAGACTCGCTTCACGACAAAATGTTTAAGCTTTCCATTACTCTTCTCTTCGTTGCGACGCTCCTCATTTCATCCGCCGAAAGCCGCTATCCTGGAACTGCCTCTGTGAGTGATGATTTACCGAAAATAGAGGAGGAAGCTCTTCATATGGCCACACCGCAGAAACAGCGCGAGATGAACCGACTTCTCATCCAGCACCGTTCACTTCTGAAAGAGAAAATGCGGTTGGAATCTGTTTCTCAAAGTGTGAACGAAGAGCGTGATGAATCCATGGAAAATCTGGAAGAGGCCCGTCGTGATCTTATGGAATCGAAGCTGGCCTGCGGCAATGCTGATATTTCTTCCGTTGCGTGTCGTTCGATTCGTCGTAAGCAATCTTCATATTTGAAGGCCAAGTTGAGAATGGAGAGAGCAAAGAAGGCTGTGAAGCAGAATGATATTGGGTACGAAATTACGACGAGGAAGCTCGAAAATATGAGGGAGGAACTTAACTCCGCGAGAACTTTGAAGCCGAGACCTTCAATCCCCGTCTGTCCCAGGCGTGATTGCCGCGTAGTTTGCAAGCGTTCAAGCTGCTGGTGTGTCTGCAGGAGGTCGTAGGCTTATGTCTTTCTATCTAAAATCTGTCGAGGCGATATAGCATAGAGGCTTGACTGAGATTTGGAGATGATGGTAGAGAATCAAAGGTTGCAGTGAATACGAGTATATTCTCAGGACGCATAGTTTCATTGTGGCTTTTGAAGAAAGCAAACATTGTAGATGAAATAAAGGTTAGATTCTTCCTCTTGTATATGAATTGTTGGTGGGCTTGCGACAATGAGAGTGGGCTTATGATGTTGAATTACTAGAAACTCTTGAAGTTCATGCACATTGGGCTGATCGAATTGTCAGTTACAGTCTAAATTTTTGCGTGGATGATCGCTTCGTAAAGACGAGATATCGAAAGAAAGCCAATTAGTTATGGCATGCATCCGAAACATATCAAAAGTACCCTCCACGCCCCATCTCTGGAATTTACTGGCCAAGTCGATCCATGCATCCCTACAGGTTTACAGAACTGAAGCTTGATAAATTAAATCTCTAGGCAAAGATGAAAGTTGTTATTCAACATACCCATCAGATGTGTACACTTCAGATGAAGCAATCTCTTCATCATCTCGTGCGAATGACGAGTCATATTCAGCTCCATATTCTGTTTCATGAAAAAGAGATGCCCACGTGCATCTATAAATAAGGATAGGTTCTCGATTTATGGCAGAATTGATGACGTGGCCGAGTGGTTAAGGCGATGGACTGCTAGGGTAGCCGATATCCATTTCCTTCGGGAGCGAGAGTTCGAATCTCTCCGTCATCGGAATAAATTTTTCAGTTTTTGATTCTTGAGTTCCTTTAAAAATTATGTTTTGGGTGGTATTAATAATGGATCCTGAAAATGTTTCGAACGGCGATTGATGACGTGGCCGAGTGGTTAAGGCGATGGACTGCTAGATTACGCTGCGGAGATCCATTTCCTTCGGGAGCGAGAGTTCGAATCTCTCCGTCATCGCGCAGAATACTTTTTGGCGCTCCTGCAGTGATCTACTCGCGCCTCGCTGGTAATCATTATGGTGCGGACCAGAACTTCACTTGATCTGGCCAAATTGCAAGTCGTAAGTGCCGCAAATGGTCAATTCATTTACCTCAGGTTTGTTCATAATAGACGATTGCTATTCGACTTGAACATGTTCTAACCAATTCATTCAATCCGCATCAAATGTACCAACAGAAAACATCTTCTACCGCTCCAAAACTAATGATGTATACGTCGGCTCAAACGCTTCATCTCAGTCGCCTACTTATGGGCAAACGCAGTAGCATTTCCCATATTTGCAGATAATATGGCATGAGGCATCCGGGCATGCAATGTTTGAAGGCCGTGGGAAAAAGTTTCTTACAGATTGCAGATCGTTGTTCACACGGTCCAGTTTCCTCGTCGCCACTCCATATTCAATTCTGTTCTCTTCGCATGCCTTTTTCACTTTGGCCAGTCGCATTTTAGCCGAAACGTATTCCTGTTGCTTGCGTGCAATTGAACGGCATACAGATGTCGACATATTAGAGCTTTCACGGCATGCCCTTTCCACTTCCAAAAGTTTGCGACCAGTTTCCACAACCGCTGCCACTGCTTGATCGCGATTTTGGTTCACAATGCGCGCGTCAGCTTCCAAACGCGTCTTTTCGTTTGCCAGGAATTTGTGCTGACGAACAAGTACGTTCATGTCCCGTTGCGTCTGTGGAGTTGCCATGCGTACAGCGTCCTGTTCGAGACTGAGCTGTGGCAACTCATTGCGAGCGGTGCCGGCGTACCGTGCCTCAGCACACGAGAGGACCAGCATTGACAATGCTACGAACATGGAATAGTTGACCATGGCGATGGGCTGTTGGAGATTGTCGATTGCGAGGGCGTAATCGAATTGTGGACGGCTAGCTCTATGTCTGGAAGTTGTGCATCCTGGCTGGTATGCTGGTGATTTATATACAGGGAACAGAGGCATGGATAGTGTTAACATTGGAGTGGCATCAGGGGTATTGAAGGCTACTATGGTGGAATTGCGACAGAGTGTTTTGATCGATCATGCGAGGTGGAGTAGTTACACACACGAATGAGTTACTGATATCGAAGAGATGAATCTTTGGATCGGGGCGCACGTTTGAAGCGTCGAAACTAAGCGTCACAAGATGAGGTTGTGGAATAGAAGGGCAATGCATTAGATGTGGGAGGTGTATCACTTTGTTACAGTGTAGTGTCTATCGTGGCGAAAACGGTGGACGGTGAGAATATTGCATTGAGCGCAATGGGAATAATGTCTTCCTCAGCACACATCAGCGATAGCAGTGGTACTGGTTTCATTGTAGCTGATGTTTGGTCGATATCGAAGGAAACGATCGGAAATTGCGTGCGGGAATTTTGAATTGGTCGCAGTGGTGGACTGCGCGAAAAATCTAGCAAACCAATTTATTGGCGCTGAAGACGACTTTGTTCCGAGTTTGACATGGCGGGTCTTCGAGCGCTAGTGAAGCTGCGAAGAAAATGCTGCAAGCGTGTTACACTGATTGGTTTTATAATGGCGTCAGCAGAAGGAATATAAAATGTGAAAGGACAACTGGTCTGGAAAAACGGAAAATATGTGTTACAAACCGTTTCAAAGTGATCGACACAAACGGGATTACGTCAACCACGCAAAAAGCTGTTTCTGTGGTAGACAAGATGATCAGCAATAAAACAACAGCATGCATATCGTCAAATTGCTGTTCGACACAGCTAGGCTCATTTGAAGCAAGTCGCGGCACAAAACGGCAAGCACTGGTGTGGCAAAAGACGGCGCCGGCGCCACATATGAGAGTGGCAGCAGACGGAGAAAATGGCACGGCGCGGGGAGCAAGATGGATGTCTAGTAGAAAGCGAGGAATCACGATCTAGTCAGGTAGAGTTGTAAATGATGATGAGCAACGAATTGATTTTACAATTTATTCATCAAACGTTGGCAGGTGAGAAATTGAGAATCGCGAGATGTTCCCTGCAGGCAATTACACTGGAAGATTCTTTAGAGCATATGAGAGCGAGTTGCAGGCTGCATGCATGGCGTATGTGGAGAACGAATCATTGTACAGAGTGATTTGTCGATCGGTTGCTTGTCGCCGCGCGTGAATATTACAATGGGAAAGGACGGTGCGACTTTTCTAACCAGAAGTTTTGCTTGCCGCACGCGTCGCTTGCATGCGCTCCATGAGTGTCATAGATGCAACTCGAACACTCGAACATGGGACATGACAAAGTGTGTGCTCGATATGCGACGTTTTTCGTTGAAAGCGACCAAACGTTTCTGTGAGTTTTCGCCGAAACGTTTGTGATCTTCATGTCATCGAAAACCAAAACCCAACCGAGCTCTGTACAAGTAACCCGTTCAATGCGCTCCAAGCTGACACGTTGAGGCACCACCATCGACGACGCGCACGGCACCACTTTGTTAGGCGCATGCGTGAATTTGACGCGCCAACAGATGACGCTTCTTCGTCCGTAATGCAGCCCAAGCTGTGGCGGTCTCGTGATACATCACTCATCATCTTCATCACCAGGCATAGCACAGAATCAATGCAAGTTGATTTGCATACTCCCCGACTGTTTAGCGCTGTTGCGTCGTGCCACGTTGAATTGGCTACGAAAAGTGTACTGTACGATGGTTAGTTAATTGTGTTACTGTTTCAGCACTTATCATGCCGTATATCTGATTAGTAAACATTGCTTACTCCCCACCATCACTCCACGTATCCCATCGTTCCCGTCGAGCGTTACTTGCTGCCCTTCAAATCCACTTCAACATATGTACCACAACTTTACTCGACCCGACGTGTAAACATACCACTACCACTAATAACATACACACCGTCTAGTTCAGACAGTAGCAATAGCACCTTCCATGTTTACAGAAGATCTTGCAATAAGCACCGATGCAAGGAGAATCACGAGGCTCAACTGAAGGTGCAGCTCTCCCCGCCCTCATCAACGAGTCAATTCGAAGGCCGACCTCTTCCAGTTGTGACTTGCTGTTCTCATACCCGACAAAGTTTCCTCGAACAGCTTTGCTAGCATGTTCCACTTCGACCTTGGCGGCCGCAAGAGCCCTCATCTTCATTCGCAAACCTGCGCACTCCACACCACCAATTGAAGCACACGTCTTTTTCAACTGCACCAACTCATCACGTGCCGTCTGCATCTTCTGCAACGCCGCTTCCTTTACGCCCTGGACAATTTCACTCTCCTCTTCCAGTCGCATCTTCTGCTTCATCAACGACCTTCGCGTCCGCACATACCGTTGCAGTCGACGTGTCCTATCTGGTGTGCCCATGTTAGACGCATCCATCCCGGTGCCGACACTCACAACGACCAGCAGGGCCGCGATCATTGCAAAGCTTTTGAAAGACATGATTGGTGATAAGGCGCGATGCTCGGTGTGTTGACGAGTGCTTGCTTCGAGTTAATGAATATGTTTCGTAGAACACTAGACGTAGGTGTTGCCCCCTTTTATAACAAACGAGACTGTCAGTACTACTCGCACCACCGAACTAGCTTTCAATTACCCTAATCGCTCGCTCTTCGAATGGTAATGATACACATTCCCGATTCGTATATTTCCTTGGCCACTATCTATATTTGTAGCATATGAGACTTGGGAGCATGTCAGACCTTGAAAACACTGGTCTCGCTCCCTGTTCATTGCGTAGTGGTCAGTATTTGCCAAGTGTAAATTGGAAACAAATTGAGCGATGTTATAGCCTCTCAGGTCGCTTTTATCTGATTCGATTCACTGTGTCGGGGCTCAATGGTGCAGATCAATCACTGTGGCATGAAAGGCATGCGTGTTTTAAACATGAATGGCTATGTGAGTGCGGTAAGCTAAGCACATTTTTGTCTCCACATGCCGTGACAGTAGGTGTATCCCATCGCGCCATCCAAACTCATCTTGATAAAGCATACGTCTCTCATCATTGAGGAAGATTTAGTGCATCCTTATCCGCATTTTCACTCACTAATATACGTGCTAGAAAGAAGCATGGCTAAGGGTGAATCGGCCCAACAGTATGGATTCAAACACGCTGGCAAAACATGGACGCTGGTGTGGTATGAGTGTGCACGACATCTCGAGACACTCACTTATGTACTGCAGTTTGCTCAGTACGAACTGCGCTCGCTCACATTACTGCGCATACCGATGTACAGTATAGAATTTGTATATAGGAAAAGTAAGTGGCGCTGCCCATAATGAGCGGTGAAAAAAGAACGTGGGAACCGCTCGGTGAAGCTGAAGTGCGGATTGAGAGTATTTTACCGCCATATTTTCTTACCGTTCTTGGATAGCATCGAAAGGCTGTGTCTGAGATGGTGAACAAGTGGAGTGCGGACGGGCGAGCGAGTGTTGCGATACTATGTCTGATTTCGAGAACATGTACGGTGTGGCAATAGTCCGTTGTAGCAATCGAGTGCAAGATGGCTCTTTCCAACCGGATATACTGTGGTGGTTGTTGGAACGCCTAAATTCTGTACGCAGATAAATTGCTTCCGGCAAGTAGAATTCACAAACCACGACAACATGTATCAGCAGCACGACACCGCTGTAGCTGCTGTTACCACCGTGAAGAGCTGTCACCTCGCGAACCAACCGGTAAGCAGCAGTGTACCACTATTGCCACTATAGCGGTGCAGAGACGACGAGTCGGTGGGATATTTGTTGCTTGGCAGAAACATGTAAGGCAAACAACTGTGTTAGTGACACCACTCGGTCATTGGACAATGATGCAACATCTGTGGATAGAAATTTCATTCATACGCGACGGTCCATCAGCGTCCTGCGCGACCATTGGAGCCGAGCAGGATATTTTGCCGCTCGCTGGCTATGTCATGATGATTGGAAATCATGAACTTGTACGCGCGCTACAGTTATATAATAGATGCAGATGAGAACAAATCGAGCGCGTAACTAAACCTAGCGCGAAAATGCCAGACGACTTATGTGCGGGACCAATGGGACGGCATAGGACATGCGTTGTTGCGCAAGCGTATTGGGTAGGACGGCAGTGTCTGGACGCAGATTTGAAAGCGCGCGACGGTGGGCGGGAATAGTAGCGCAGCGGATCGTAGTAAATGTCGGACATTGGAGAGCCACGAGCTGACGTGACGTTGAGACGGACGCACATTAGTTGCATGGCGACAGGCGTGACCGACCATACCTAAATTCAGCATGGCAAAGGGTGTGTTTCCGGCGAGCGGACGGCCGTGTGTGTTGACAGTCTACTGAAATTGGTCTAGACGCGTGCGGTGCACGCGAGGTGGTGAGGCATTGCGGAGGTTCGACGCAGAGCCGTTGGTTTGTGTATGCGCGGTGTGCAATGAAAATCGAGGTTCAGTATTAGGGTTTAGGTAGGGTCATCGAGTAGCGGACATTGCAATGGCGAATGGGCACGCGGGCTAGTTTGATGATGTTGACGTCGTTCGAGAAGGATAGATGGCTGGGGAATGTTTTGACAAGCTTATTGTTGTAATCCAGTCTTCAACGCACGTGAACGTGATGCAACAGTGGAGCTCATAGTCGGGCAATTGTATGAAGGAGAAGATGAGCGGTGAAGGTAGAAGATATGTCGAGTACACACAGGCCGTGCACCTCCACAAATAGAATCGGTGCGTGTAGAATGGTTTAATTTTCGTGAGCTGGCGTCGATATATGATCGCGATCGAGGAATCGGCTTTTGAAATCCAGAATTAAAATGTAAGCAAAACAAAATCGCATACACCCGAGTCATCATTCACACGCAACTCATGAGATTCGTCGCCTGTTTTTCATGCCAAAGGCATTCTGGTCACACTTATAAAGCCATTGCATAACAGATATGCTTTCTAGTACCATCACCTTTAGAGCAAAATCATCTCCTGCATCCCCTCTGTCATCCCACGGCTGTACCCAACAACAACAACGTCACGCAAACGCTACGAAACCAACACAGTGCGCTTCAATTTCCTCGACGCAAGTCCACGTCGAACCTATCACTCGTACGACCAATGTTCAGCCTTGGCTGCATTTTCATAACGTTCATCTCGCTGTCATGTCGAACATGCGCTTCGTTTCGTGCCATGAATCATTCCCATCAACCGCAGTCTGCTCGCACTGCGCGATATTTCTCGCCATGAACGTTGTAACAAGGCACAACAACGATGCCATTCTTACACATTGCGCCCTGTATGATTTCGCTCTCGATTTTTTTTGGTCGAGATACACTTGCACATTTACAGTGCATCATTCTGCGCACAACACCCACTCGTTTCAGACTATTTTCCGCCTTACGAAACCCTGGGTAATGCCCACTCCCTCCCAACCGCCAAGTAGAGCTCGTTATCGCCTCAAAATTCTTCTCTATCAGCATTATACCTCAAAATTGCTTTATTCATCGATAGAAACGGACGCTCAGACGAGTAACTTTTACAAATTCTGTGACCGCCTCATTCCCGAAACTGCTGTTCCATCCAACAAGGCTACAAAGAATTCAACTTTCTTCCCTAAACATACAACTGTTGAGAAGACATGAACCAAACGCATTCAATTAATCTCACATCAAATACATCTTTCAATCAATCTACCACTTGCGCGGGCACCAGCACCAGCAACGGCCGTGCTTGCAAATGACGCGGCATCCATCCGGACAAGCGGGCACGGACGGTTTCGGGTAGCCAGTCCTCAGCGTCAACATAGTATCACGCACATCCTCCAGCTTGCTCAACGTCTCCTTGAGCTCGACTGAATTTTCCTTGAAAGCGCTCTGAGCCTTACGATATCTCTCCGACGCCTTCACAGCAGCCGTCTTCGTCTGGCGCATCGACACACACAGAGAACTTCCATCCGCACATGCCTTCTTAGTCTCTTCTAGAGCCTCCCGCGACCCCTGAAGATCGCTCAATGCTGCCTCCATTTCCTCACTGAGACTCGGTGCCGCGGCCTCCAGTCGCATCTTGGTGGCCATGAGCGACTTTCGTGCCGTCATCAGGTTGCGCATCTCGCGTTGCTGCTTCGGGGTCGCCTGTCGAAGCGCCTCCTGGTCCAGTGTGGCGGCGTGCAGTGCCGCGAAGAAGAGCGCGATGACAAAGATAGACTTGAACATTTTTTCTGAAGCTGAGCGGTTTGGATGAAGGGGAGATGTGGAGGATTGGTGGTTGATGAGATGGTCTGGTAGGTTGAAGAGGGGAGCATTGGTCGCTCTTTATAAGCTGGGTGAGAGTGGAATGGGCTCTATGTTGCGCTGTTGGAGAACGAATAACATGCGTGAAACGAGCTGGAATTGAAACGGGTGGGGATAAAGTGTGTAAGGAATGAAGAATGACGAATCGAATCGGATCGGTGTGATATACTTGAATTGTGTTGTTTGAGCAAACTATTGTGTCATTTCGGATCTGGTACATATGATCAAGAGGTGAAATACAATGTAATGGAATTACTTTTATGATACGGAAAGGTCCGCTGACACATGACCTGTTCCCGTGGACAGGACTGACGATTGACCGGTTGATAAAACATCATTCTGGAATTCTCATATCGAACCTTTCATAATTTTAATCGTTTTCTGGTCGTCGTTGTCATCTACACGCGGCCCATATTGAAACGTTGAATCAGTATACATTCAATCCCAGTTTAGAACTTTTGATGCAGTTATCAAGTCTCTGACACTTCGTCAACTCTCTGACGTTCCTCTGATTGGAACACGGACTCGAAGGTGCGATACTTCCTTACCTTTGAAATGTACGACGCTCTCGTCGTGTCCATACGTCGTCGATTATCACGACTACGTTACCCACGTGATTCAATTTCCCGCAAACATGTTACTGTGGTTAGCACGCTCGTCCATTTGTGCTGACATTACACGTCTGCCCTCGTCATGACCGGTCGCCACAATGAAGCAACTCAAAGTCCAATGCTGCAGTTTTCCGACCAAGGGACAATCCCTTGCGATTTCAGATGCAGAGTAAAAGCCTTGTAGCACAATAAGGGGTGGAAAACTACACTGCACACATTGTCCACTCAAGCATCCAACTCGTTCGATCGCACTAGAGCACAACCCACTTGATTGGTTAGGCAGACCGTTCGACCATTTTTGCTCTTCTCACACCGCTCCCATTTGACCAACGATCGATTCTTGGTCCATTGCATCCTTTCAGCGACTTCGCTATTGTGTAAATTTCTTCGCCTTTCATACATCGCTTGTAAGCACGTCTGAAAAAAAACCGTCAAACAAATTTCCAACAAAACATAGTCGTCCACATGACATCACTTTTGACGTTTGACTCGGCCAAATTTACTTTGCGCGGCTGATGTTACAACATCGCTTCTTGTCCAGGAATGAGTCCGACTATTCTCGGATCTCCGCTAAAATGCCAAACCATAAACCCATTTCTTACAACATTACTTCTTGAATTGAAAACCAACATGTGTTTGATGCCTGAACCACTTATTTCGCATCACACAACAATGCACTTTTGTAAGCTCTATTTGAAATCAACATATCGGTTTCTTGGCTCTCATTCAATGCTTGCGCCAGTATTTCAGGCCATACGTCACCCGTGCATTGTTCTCATCTGTTCAATTGACTGCGATTCGGCTTTCGCACACTCCTTATAGTCAGTGAACTTCACCTAGTGAACACTTGAGCTCTAGAATGGAATTGGTTCTTCAATACCGGCAGGAATCTCATTCCACATCGAACACTGACTATTACTTTTCGGATTCCCAACTATGCAACTATGCATTTCCCCTGTAGCGTTTTTTTTGTTCCACACCAATCAAGACCAGGGTATATGGAAAACGCGCTCGAGACAAAGCAATGTAGCTGAGATAAACATTGCAATACAACGAGAGCCTAACAACTTTACCTCGGCACTATATCTCCTCATGCTGTTTCACATCCCATCATATACCGCAAAAGAAAAAAAACGTACTCCAACGTCGATAAACACACACAATTTTCTAGTAAGGAAATGCATAGGCGACCTTATTTTCCGAGTGTGCGCTAATTTTGGACATGGGCAAAATAAAACAACTGAACACCTTACTAATCCAACATCATCATGAAGAAAAACTGCTCGCGTAATTGCTACAAATGTCCCTACTTGATTCAGAAGTATTGCATGGGTACACAGAATATACGGTCATGATGCGCGTTCCATCTGCTTGTACAAGCATCTGCGCAATTTTCGGATAATTCAACAGGAGGATCTGGGACACGTTTGGTGTCTCTACACCACCTCAACGGAAGATATAAAATCTGCATCCAAAGCAAAACACGCTGTCGTTTCTCTGCTAGTTTTCCATGAACGTATCCACGCGGTGAATTTCATGGTTGTTGTACGGCTGGTATGCGATGCGGAGCGGGCGATTGCATTTAGCAGTTTGCGGCTTGTCGTTGACCCTATCAGTGAAGATCATGGACTAATGGGATAAAGCCTTGACATGATGTTGATTTGGACTGGTGACTGTGCCAGAGCTAAAGAAATGACACCGAAGTAACCGCTACATGCACTTTCCAACAGCATGCAATCCATAGTTTTGCATCATATACCCGCACTTGGAGTCTGCAGCTGCTATAATCTGTAACTAGGATATGAATTGATTTGTTTGGGAAACAAACTATCCATCGAGTAAGGAAGCAGTGAAGGACGAAAATCAAATACGAGCCGCACATGGTTGGCGGCATTCAGTTGCTTAAGAGGTAACATGTTGTTTTCTTATCCATGCCGCACGAGATGCAAACGAGCAGAAAGTAAAGGCACATGTTTGGAGCAAAATTAAGCCCTCAACGACTGTAAACTGAATGTGTGTTACATATCTGTAAGTTGGAACAAATTTTCATCTCATCATGTGATGGCAATATAGTTGCCTGCGTGTCCAATATCTGAAATTTCTACCAGCGTATGACTGCAATTCCCAATGTTTACAGTTTAGTATCCTTCGGTACCTCCATGCTTTCGAGCTGCCTCCGTGAATTAACGTATCGACTGCACGAATTACGATTTGGATGCAAACATATCAAGCTCGGGGAGGGGTGCCATAACAACATGTCAACTTTTTCTTCCTGAATCATAGCTAGAGCGAGTGAATTCCGAATCCAAGTACCATTCTCTTCTATTTGAAACTGTCACTATACCATGGGCAGTTGATATGATATAGATGAGTTAGTCCTACTCTCTGCGACAAGTACAGACAATGGTGATTTTGTTAAGTCGATGTTCTCCTATCTATGGAAAACAACCTAGCCATCCCATATTTCGCTGCTCTTCTTCCGTCATGCCTATGTTCTTTCCGTAACTTTTCCTTAACCAATCAGATATTTTCCTCTTACACGCAAGATAGGTACTTCATTTCATCCGAATTTGCGCAAAAGATGACTGCATGAATCACTCCTATCCTACGAGTTAACCTCCAGCCATTTTGTTTCAAACCAGATGAATGTTGTTCGAGGATTGGTATGACCAAGGGTATCGATCCTAGATTATTAGATATTATCCGAATGGAGTGGAGTTGATTGGCTGAGGGGAATCATAGAGTGTATGGATTTGTAGCTGTATTCTTGTGTGCTGAAGTGCACACAAGAATACGAGGGGCACAGCTCAAATTCATTAAATTTTTGTACTGTGGTTTTCAAAAAAAAAACGGCCACATCGGTCATAACGCCAATCAGCGGTGTTCGTCTAGTGGCTAGGACCTCACGTTGTGGATAAGGCATAACCGTGAAAACGGGAGTTCGATTCTCCCACACCGCAAAACTTTTTTGACGCGGGACATTTCTGCATAAGCCCCTCAGCTGCGGACATATGCCTGTTTTTGACTGACATGTTCCTTTTGTTCTACCCCATGGTGTGACGACACTTGGGAGGCTTTCAGCTGCTGAGGAGAAACTGCATCCTGCATGATGCAACGGGAAGTCAGGCCTTTCTATAGGTTTTGCACGAAAACGTGCATGAACGTGAACGTGATGGGAAAAACGATACCCGAAAATTAGAATGACAAGTGTTCGGTTCGGATTGGCGCAAAACGGTGCGCGCGATTATAGCCGATGGTTGTTGGTGAATGTTGATGCTGATGATTGCTTCGGAGCCGAAGCATGACGAATAACTTACAGTACTTACAGTTATCCCAACTAGTTATATTCGCCGTCGAGATCGGCGCGACAATAAAGAAGTCAAGGAACATCGATTCTTTCACAGGTTATGAGCCCAATACGTTAACCTTTCTCCATCCCGCCCTCCTCCTCCACCATCTTTCACAACATTCCCTGCGCCGCTCAACGAATCCGGCGACAGCGTACATATGTTAATTACAACATTGGTACAGTGGCTCCAATTGTTGAACTGGCATTGTTTCGATGTTCTGTTGTACATGAGAAATCGAGTATCGATATTGACTTCGATATTCGTCCTGCATTTGGACATATTTGATGTGCTGTTCTATGACGTGTCTTCGGTGTTTACGGTTTATGATTGATTGCTTTTGGCTGGAATATAACTGTGGATATTGTAGTATAGGTTGTAGAGCTAGACCGTGCAGCTTGACGACGACGACGACGACGACGACAACGAAACGAAAAACTATTCTTTCTTCCAACTACCGAGCATCATCAACTTATCATCACACCTTTATTGTTATGGGCTCCAACGCTACTCTTCCGTCCCGCCCGAGGTTTTCGTGGGATGTTCGCTCAGTCCCCTGGACTGATGGAAAAGGTGATCAATCATAGTATGCAAGTGCTGTCGCACTTTGGCAACTTTTTCACAATGGCCTACCGGAGAATAACTCCAATAAGATTCCGCTGAACTTACAAGGAATCATGCTGAAGTCTCAGCTGTTTGGTCTGGCGTTTGATTTGTGTCGACATGTATCTGATGAAGTTATCCAGTCTGATGATGGTGTGGATGCCATTGTTGATGCAATCCACAAAAGAGATCCTTTGGCTGTTATCGGTGATGTGTATCAAGATTTCTTGGATGTTTTGAATGTCAAACGCGGTGAAAAGGAAAGCTTCAAGAATTATGAGGCACGTTTTGATGCGCATGTGAACAAGTTCAATTCTCATGCTGAATCAGCGCGACTACCTGATGCGTTAGTTGCGTTCATGCTGCTTGCTAATGCAAAAGTTGATAGCGCTCAGCGTGTTTCTGTGCTTGCTTCTGCGTCCTCTCGCACAGAAGGTCTTACTTCTAAGTCTTCAACAGCAGAATATTTGCAAGCAGTCTCTTACAGTTCGGTTGCGTCTGTAATCAGGCAATGTGATAAACCGGCTTGCTCTTCTTCTAGTGACAATGGAACACTTTTTGCTAATTATGTTTCCACATCGCGGCGCAAACAGCATAAGTACAGAAAATCTAAGCTTAGCCCGGAAGATCTAGCAGCTCTTAAAGCTAGAAGCAGGTGCCGCAAATGCCATATGATTGGTCACTGGGATTCTGACCATAATGCGGACGGAACTTACACATCGAAAACAAACAATGACCGTTCTTCTACTTCTCAAGGTGGTTTAAAGAAGTCGGTCACATTTAATATGGTACAGTTGGGCAAAACAGATATCCTTTCTGGTGGATACATTGGTCCTCTTGTGGATGATGGAGCACCATACAGTGGGATTGGTGAGGATGAGTTCAAGATGCTCCAGCCACTACTCCTCCCTGAATGGTCTAGGAAGTATGAGTCCTTACCAGATACGATTCGTGATCGCCCCTATTGGCAATACGGAACTGGACAACATTCAAGCCAGTTGCGTCGTATTATTGGATCTATATCATTGACTGCAAAGTCTGATAATGGTAACGCAGTAATCATACGACATCTGGTCATCTCAGGTTCCTCTCAGTGGATCATAGGCAGAAATGTTACTCGCAATTGCAACATTGTTCACCTTGGAACTAATATATTACAGCTTCCAGTTGCAGATGGATGCCTTACACCTGACTCAATTACCATGATTGACTATGACTTTCATAGCTATTTGTCTTATGAACTGTTCCTTGATAACGATTTACACCGATCTGAGGATGTTGAACGAGCTATGTTTTGTGCTACTGCTCAGATTAATGGTTATGATTCAAACCTGATGTGGTCTGATAAGAAGAAGATCATTGATAAGGTCCACAATCATATTTGTGGGCACTCTTCTTACACTGATATTAAGATATTACTTCAACGGAATAACATATGGGATTCCGATGTACAGAAGTATCTAAGCTCTGTTCTTGAGACGTGTTCCAGCTGTAACACTACAAGCACACCTACTCAGACGAGGAAAGTGTCTTTGAGCTCTCTATCCCGTGAGTTTAACCAAGTTGTGTGTATTGACCACTTCTTTGTGGATGAGCTAAAAATATTTCATGTCATGGATTCAGTAACCCGGTATTCTGTTGGTACAGTTGTTTCTGATACCTCTATGATGTCAGCAATTACGGCTTTTGAGATGCTTTGGATTACTCCTTTTTGGACGCCGGATACTATTGTATGTGATGCTGCATTCAAGAATAAGACTTTCATGGACTATCTTCATACCAATGGTATTACCTCGCGTATATTACCCCCTCGCCGTCATAATAAGAATGTGATTGAATCAAAACATCGCATTATTCGGGATTTGTATCTGAGACTCAAATCTGATGTCGATACTCCTAATAATCTCACTAACATGCTACTTATTCAAAGGGCTATACGAATCTCCAATGACTTATACGGTAACGATGTCATGTCAGCCAATGAAATGGCAAAAGGTTTTACAAGACCTGTGTGTGATGGGAAATTTCCATCAGCAATCCCAGATGATATCAGTGATGCACACAATGCCTTGTTGGCAAAGCGCAAGCTTACACTAATACTACGTTCGAAGGCCATCAGTGAAGTACCTATCAGTGTTGGTGATCTTGTTCAATTATATATCAAGCGTAATAATGACAAGAGAGGCAAATGGACAGCTGCTAAAACTGTCCTTTCTTATGATCATGCCTCCAGAACAGTGACTGTTCCTGGTAAAAGTGGTCGGACAATCTCAGCTTCTATTGAGGATGTTAGACCTGCACTGTCTGATAGCTCTCTGGCTACTGCTATACAAGAATCAATTGATTATATGGATTCCGTGCTCAGCGAAGCTGTTTCTGACATGACAGATGATGACTCAGGTCATGATATTCATACCAATTCAGTCAGCAATGATCAAACAGATGGAAACTGCAAACTGGCTGATGTTGGTAATGATTTTGACTGTGAAAGTATTAATTCTACGTATGAAGTACCACATGTAGGTCAGGTCATTGAAGTTTATTGGCCCGATGACGACCAATACTATCGTGGTACAATATCAGAGTATTCTCCTGATACACTGAAACATACAATCCTTTATGATGATGGTGATGTTGAAACGCTAAAACTACAATGTGAGACATGGCGTACTGTATCGGTCTCTGATGATAAACCACGTCCTTCTGCAGCACAAATTAATTTGAAGTGCAATGGAATTGAGCTACAACCTGGTACTGAGTTGTGCAGTACTGAGAAAGAGGATATATCTTTATACTTTGACCAATTTCGCAGTAAGGAATTCATGTTTCATCAAGCTCAGTCACTTCCGTCATACGTTCTGCAGAATGCCTACATGAAAGAGGAAAAGTCATTCAAGGAAACCATACAGGCTGTACATGTGTCGAAGGTCCCGAAGCATGCAAACATCATTACAAGTCATGTATTATACAAGGTCAAAGTGCTAGATGATGGTGAAATGCTTGTGAAAGCACGTATAGCTCCACACGGAAACAAAGATGATGAGAAGTCTTTACTCAAGACTGATTCACAGACATGTCCGCCTGTTGGAATACGTATTCTACTCTCGATCTGTGCTATACAAAAGTGGAAACTTGCCAAGATTGATGTCAAGTCTGCTTTCCTTCAAACCGGTTCTGCACTCAGGGATGTATATGTGATCCCGCCTCGCGAATGTTCTAATCGGTCATTTTATTGGCTGTTATTAACTGCTGCTTATGGATTAGTTAACTCTAATGCCAAATGGCAGTACCATAGTGATTCATTTATGAAATCACTTGGCTTCTATCAACTAATCTATGTACCTCAACTCTTTTATATATCTGAGAATGGGAGTTTGCAGATAATTGCTGTCAAGATTGTGGATGATATATTGCTTGCCGGACAGTTACCCTGCCTTCGTGCATTTGTTGATCGAATTGGACACAAATACAAACTTGGAACTATTGCATATACACCTGGAACGATCAAGTTTTATGGCCTGACACTGTCTCAAGATGAATCCTGTCTTATTACGATTCATGGTGATGAAAAACTAGCATCAATACAGCCATATCCTATTGATAGGAATCGTCGGAAGAGTACAGATGATACTCTAAATGCTGTTGAGTTGTCCACATTCCGATCCATAAATGGTGTTTTAGGATGGCTGGGGACTGCAATTAGTCCATTCTGTTCCTTTACTTCAAGCTATCTGCAGCAGAGAAGGGTTAACGCGAACGTTTCGGATTTAGTGCAACAGATTAACATGTTACGTCTATTGAAGAAGCTTGGAACTACAACTACTTATAAGCGACCTGTCTCTGGGAGTGACTTAAAACTGTCTATCCTAGTCTTTTCTGATGCAAGTCGTTCATCGGATCATGGTCAACTTGGTTTTATCTCTGGTCTACTGTTTGGTGAAATGGCATCAAAGTCTGTGTTTCACGTGCTACAGTGGAGCTCACAGAAATCTAAACGTCCTGTGAAATCTGTTGGTGCTGCAGAGACTCTTGCTGCAGGATGTGCAATTGATGAAGGAAAGATTCTGGTCAAGGCATTTGAGGAATTACTATTGTTCGGACAGAACTTCTTATTGCTGTTGACTCCAAAGATTTGTATGATACACTGTCTACATGTCGAAATGCCACGGACAAGTCTATTCGCGGCGATGTCAGTGTTATCAGATATGAATTCGAGACTCGAAACGTTAGTCGAATGATCTGGATTCCAGGTCTAACCAATCTCTCTGATCCGCTCACGAAGCCGAACAGTCCGCTTACTCAAGCACTACAGCTTCTTCTTTTCACTGGTGAAATTCCTTTTGATTTTCCTGCATGTCAGTCTAGTTCATCTGATCAGTTCCTGGGCTGATTTGTACCTCCGACCTAGCATATTTTAGCTACAAAACAGGTGGAGTGTTAATTACAACATTGGTACAGTGGCTCCAATTGTTGAACTGGCATTGTTTCGATGTTCTGTTGTACATGAGAAATCGAGTATCGATATTGACTTCGATATTCGTCCTGCATTTGGACATATTTGATGTGCTGTTCTATGACGTGTCTTCGGTGTTTACGGTTTATGATTGATTGCTTTTGGCTGGAATATAACTGTGGATATTGTAGTATAGGTTGTAGAGCTAGACCGTGCAGCTTGACGACGACGACGACAACGAAACGAAAAACTATTCTTTCTTCCAACTACCGAGCATCATCAACTTATCATCACACCTTTATTACATCACCGCCCAAAAGCGCGATCTGATTACACCCTCTGCTCAAAAAGCACGGTCACTATTTGCCCCTGATCAATCATCACGGCATCGACTCAACCTACCACATACGCAACTCAGCGTCCATTTACTATGGCTTCCATCCCGACAACTGTCCCAATTCAACACCAACTGGAAATACCACTACTCACCTTTAGCAACTTCATCCCGTGGCGTATAACAGTTGATCACTTCGCCAGATCACAAGGAGTATACGACTACTTATATCAACCCGCTCCAGAGTCTGCTGATCCCACTATTTGCAATGAACACCGCGAGAAACATGCACAAGCACAGCTCTTGGTCCTGTCCACACTATCTCCAGAAATCATGCAACACTTCACAAACCATGAGTTTAATGGCCAAATCCATTTGCTATACAACAAAATCCAGGTCCTACTCTCCTTCCCAAATCCGGAACATACACCGGACAATCTACGTCGTAAAGCACGCGACATACACTGGGATCCCACACTCCCCATTTCAGACTACATCGAAAAACACAAACAACTCCGCATCCTCATGATCCGCGCAGCATATCCGGATATCGAAAACGAACAGACCACATTGAGATTCATGCTAGACGGTCTTGAAGACAAGCAAGATTGGGTACTCCTTCTACAAACCATCTCTGCTCACGCGGATTTACACCCAAAGCAACCACTGTCCCTTGATCAAGTCATTTCAATGATGACGAAACATGAAAGCATCCGTCTTCGTGCGCGCCCCTCTCCCACTTTAACACCACCTCTACATCCTAGACGCCATCGTCATTCCCACCCACGCCGCAATTTTGATCGAAACCACAAACCTTCCCGACAACATAATTTCCATCCGGCCAACAACATTCCACGCCCATTCAACCGTCACGGACGCTGGTGCAAATATCACGGCACAGACACCCACTCTACCGAAAATTGCAATATGCGCAAAATGTTTGAGAGCTTTCTAACATCCCACAATTCTTATCAACCTTCTCAGGCTCATCGCTTGACTCCGCCAGCTCCCTCCAGCTCCACCACTGACAACAATCTGTCCCTCTCACACATATCATCTTCAGATGAAGTAAGTCATGGACTACCCAACTCGTATATTATCGACTCGGGAGCTAACCCAACACATCTAACCACACCACCTCCAGGACTCCCCGTGAACACCTCCACCACAATTTGTGCAGATGGCCATCCTTCCGTCACTACGCACCGTGGCAACACTTCACTTCCTCTCACAAGTTCGAGTCAGCTCCCACCGCATGATGTCCTCGTAGCTCCTCACCTCGAGTCAAATCTACTTTCCATTGGACAAGTTGCCAAGAACCACGACGTACTGTTTCAAAACGAATTTGCCTACATTAAAATGCCAACTTCCCCTCCACCGAAGAATGACGTCATTGCAGCCATACCTAAATCAAGCGACGGATTGTACCGCTTGCACACGCCACTCAAGCTCAAACGACAAAAAAGCGCCACAAGAAACAGTATCCGCGAACGCTTGCCTCTAGCTGTACCGCAAGAGCTTTCCCACTAAAACGCAAGCACACTACGAAACTGAGTACCACTGGTCGCCCACCCTCTCATACCCCGATCATACCCAACAAAACAGTTCACGAGAAACACATTTCACAACCTTCAAAGACAATCACGTCCATAGGCAAGAAAATTCACAAAATTTCCACTTCCCCGAAGTCAAAAATATCCACCAAGCCAAGACCGCGCATCAAATCCGACCTCCCTTCCACAATTCGGGACTACCACGCATGGCATTTGAAACTGAATCACATTCACCCGCAAAAGATCCATTAACACTGATTTCGATATGAACAGAACGTACTTTCGAAACCAGAATCCGAAAATTTTTCGATGTTGATTGACTAATTATAAGTTGATTGAATTGTGGCCAATGAGATGAAGATGTTGACTGACTGGGTGGCATTGCGCTGACAGTTTCAAGTATAGTACTGCCGTGCTCAATACGATCGCTAGACAGCCTGTCACAGCACTGTTCATTTCTGCCTTCAAGTCTGGCTGCAACCGTATTGGTAGTTTCCAATATGACCTGATCATATCAAAATTGGTAGTAGATGAAAATATCAGAATTTATTTTATAAAAACTTATATGTGCACCGTGTTTCTACTCACTATACTTATGCGCCGTGCAGACTCTCGCAAACTTGCCAAGAAGCCCTGAGAAGTGGCTACTAGTCGTACTTCACCCATTAAGGGCGAATGTGCCCGCCATATTTGTACGCAGATAGGTAGTCAAATCAGCCTCGTCCAACGCAACCAACCCGCATTCACCAGCCGCATTTCCATACTGGCACACAGCATCAGTACGTTGTTAGCCGTTGAGATCCCTCATAGAAAACTGCTCCTACACGTACAATTGAATGGCGTCATCGAGAAAAATTAACGCAGTCGCGTGCAGTAGATCGCATCATCGCCGCGAACTTTCCAGTCCTCGAATACATCGTTCACCAACTTTTCCTCATCCTCCATCTCGCATGGACCAATATGACTTCCTTTTCGACACTGCGCACAGATCGCTAACAAGCAATACGCGCATCTTACAATATGCGCATCTTCCCAGCCCATCTTCGACAAACGCCGCCATCCTGGACGAATCCTAGAACATTGAAAAGCGAGGCAACGTTAGGGAAGAAGTATTCGTGAAATCGCCACCACACCAGACATTCTTCCTGTCCAGCTCGTTGAATACTCTTCTTGAATGTGCGAAACTTTCCCAGTTGTCTTGCCAACGTAAATGATATGCTTCCAGAACATGAACTGCATCCGCATTACCCTCGCCATCGTCTTTTCGAACTTGCAACTCCTTCAGATATTCATTGAGATCTTCTGGAGTGGTCTGAACAGCACCCGACTCCTCCAGGGACTCTAGACGATTGCATACCGACAGAGCCAAGTTCACAGTGCGCATCACTGCGTCGGACACTGTTTCCCATCCAGTGAAATATATCGCTTCCCGAATGCTTTTCCGTCATGCAGTCTGTGCCCTTGATACAGCGTCACAATCTCTGTCGCGTATTCAAATCCCTCCGCTGGCGCTTCCGGTTGATAAGAATCCGTCTACGACAATGTTCCCATATCTTGTGATACAACCGCTCCGATTGGATTCATATTAGAATAACCAGTCTGCTGCGATTGTGCCGCTTCTAACGGCCTGATTTGTTATGCTTCCTCGCCCGTGGGGAATCCGTATGTCGGCATCGGCTGCACGGCAGCAGTCATTGTCGGCTGCTGATGCATATATATTGGTTGCGCATCAGGTTGGCGTTCTGGCGTTTGGAAATGTCGCTGAAACGGCTGTGCGGTTTGTATTGCGGAATGATGCACAGGCGCGTGCTGAACACCAGGGTGGTAGGCATTGATGGGATGCGTTGGATACTACGTGTTGGGAGGATATGATGGTGCTTGTGCCTGCAAAGGCATCAGTGATGCTGAGTACAGAGCGGAGTCTATATCATTTTGAGATCCTTGAGCGCGCGTTTTGTTAACGACGAATGCGAAACCGATGAGGACCACTGCGATAAGTGCTGCGCCTCCCGCTGCGGCGCCGATGATTAAGGGTGTGTTCGTGCCAGAATTGTCCACGACCCTGTTGGTGATTGAGGAGAATACTGCGTTAGTTGATCTCCCAACGAAGCGAGCAAAGAGGATTCAGACAGCACTGCTCAGAGCATTCATGCACGCTCTCAGTGCACATCACAACACCTTTCGATAACGATATTCAGTTCCTTTTCTAATTCAGCATCCCAATCTTCTTGAACTTCTTCTCCGACGTCACCGACATTATAGGTGAATCCAGATGTGGATGCTCCGGTTACCTTCTGTACAATTTCTGATTCATCTCCGTCATTCTGAAGAATATTCTGTGATATATCATCATATTGCTGACGCAGATCTGCCGCTATTTCCTTGATTCTCGAGCGAACATTTTCCGCTGCGTTGTTGGCATCTTCATACCCAAAAGATGAAGCTACGAGACTAGTCAAACTCGCAATATCCGCTGCTGCTGCAAAGCATTTCATTTCTCCGAGGCTCATAACAGTTGTCCACATCGCGAGAACAAAACGACGCGGGGAGAACAAGCAATAACGCATGCGTGCACGTATTCAGCTCCAAGCGTAGTTTCCTCGGACCGCGGGGGAGCAATCAATCCTATCATTCAGGTAATACTTTCCACAATGTATTCTGAAGAGTACTGAACTGCAGTATCCCAATCTTCGTAGTCGTACAGGATTCCAGCCAACACATACCCTATAAGAAAATGAATATGTACCCAGGATATACCTCAGATGAACCTATGATGTACGTGATATCTCTACTGTGCGCAAGAGATACTTCGGTGATGTCCGAAAGATGAGCGTAAAGACATCTCAGGTCTATCTTTGGTGTATCGCTATGCGGCCATCAGCTGAAGAGCGATTGTTCCTTATCGGTACATCAGAGAAACACCATGTATGTCATATGTTCATCATACGGCCATCATTGGTACATCTTCGAGTCTTACTGGGATATTTGCATCGTAGCTGCTACCGAAGTCCTCGCTGTTGGGGTGCTACCAAATCATCCGGATCCTCTTGACGGTGCGAAAGTTCTGCTCCGTGAGCCATTTCTCTCGTTAAAGCAAGCCTCGCTTCGACAACTGCACCTAAGCCCTTTGTCAAAATTGCGTTCTCACATTCCAGTTCACTTGCCAGAGCTAGAACAAGAGCCGTGTCATGGAAACTGCCAAGTGCCTTTAACGCTTCGTGGATTAAGCGAAGAGCTTCCCGTAAATTCCCAGTATCTTTGTAGGTCTTGGAAATCCGAAGCAGAATACGAGCCTGTTCGGATTGGCATCTGTTTAGCGTTGCCCACTCAAGCTAGCTTGAGTGGGAGCTTCCTTAGTAGAATGTCACCAGAGAGATCTTCGTTTTCCTTCGCCAGACCACTGACGTCGCTATTATCCGGGAGATAATATTTACTTCTTGTTCTCTCATCAAGTGCTATTGTACCAACACTGTCTCTTACCAATGCATCAAAGTGTCGCTTGATCGTTGTGTCGTAGCGTGCGAATAGTTCTTTCACTCGAGAACAACTTGGATGGACAACAGATGCTTGATATCCAATTCCAGGGAACTTAAGTAATGATGCATGAGTAAGACTTGGTGTCTGAAAAGCAGATTGTGGAACCATCTCCTTTGAGCATAATCTCCTCAGTAGTTGGATCAAACACATTGTGGCTTCCACTTATTGCTGGATCAGAATCTCTTCCGTCAATAGAAAACATTCCAGCATCGGCTCTGTTACTTTCCTTTTCCGGAAACCAGGATAGGAAACTTACAGATCCATCATCAACAGCTCTACTCTCACTAGAATCACCAGGAGGAGAATGGCCCTGTTCCAAGACAAAATCATCCGCCCAATCGTCTGTTTCTGCAGCAGGATCTGCATACACGCCAATGACATTACTCACACGAGGAAGATCTGATGCACCTAATTTGGCGTGCTGGTCCAACTCTTCGTCAAATGCAGTGAGAGTAATTGTATCGCGTGGACCGTGATCTCTAACACTGTTTGACGAGGTTGCTTTCTGCGGTGGTGATCTGCGATCGTGAAGACGACTTATAGATCCGCTTCGGGTAGCGGCAGTTCCCTTCGCTGGAAACTTGGTTGGTGCGATTTCAGAGTCATCAGACAGTTCATCCTAGCCCCAATCGTCCACAGAGTCATCTGTTGTAATTGATGTACGTGTTGGAATGCGCGAAGAAAGAGCTAGTGTGGAAAGAGTTTGGATGGTAGAAGTGTCTGGCAGATGGGTAGAAGGTGGAGGAATAGTTGGGCTCGCACTTGAAGCATTACGAAGACGCAAGGGCTGACGAGGAGTGGGGAGAGGATCGGGTAAGCGAATGCGAGGACTGTCATTGAGATTAAGTGTGTCTGTCGACGATACTTGAGCAGATAATAGTGGTGGTCGAGGCGGAAGGGCAGGAGTGGCTGTTGCAGAGGTGCGACGAGTGGTGGCTTGAGCAACAAGACGAATATCGGAAGACGTTGACTCCTGAGAACTGCGCTCGGAAAAATTTCTGGGAAGCTGGCGATGTGTTTTAGCTGTGTGCACTGGAGGAAATGACGAAGATGAGGGCACTGTTGGCGAATTATGCGCTTCCGAGAGGCGAATTCGAGCGCCACCTTTGGTTACGACATCTGAAGTATGGTTGATCAGACAAAGGCTGAGGAAAGCCATGCGAATGGGCGGTAGAATTTGGTGGTGTTAGTTGTGGTCGTTGCTGGTGATGCCATTATAAAAAATTCGCCAGAACAATTGTTTCCGCTTGAGTAGAATTGATTTCGCCCAAGTTGGCGACGGAAACTTGCGGTGAACAGGCGGGGAAGAATGCACGGAATACGCAGAGAGCACTTACGACGCGCGAAAACCTGAGAAATGTGTGACTATCACTCATGGAAGACGTTGAGGGCGGAAGGGAACACATTGCAGAGGGAGGATGTGCGAGGCGGGAGGGAGAGGGAATAATTTCATGGCCTTGATGGGTCATGCATGTACGGCTTACAGAACATGTGCATCTGGCAGTTAAATGGCCGGCGTGCTTCCAGTAGAAAGCCGCCGGCCGCGGGTACAAATTTGATCACATGTCACAATTCAAAATTGTGACTCAAAATTTTGTACCGGCCTGTTGTGCTTCAATTTCAAGCACACCCCTCTGTGACATGTTGTACCTCCCGCCAACAAGTAGCAGTGTTTCTTTTGCATACTTTGAGCATAATGTGCACAATGTGCACAATGATTGTGTACATGTGTGTACTCGAGACGCCATGGCGTGGATGTCTTGGCGGTGCTCATTGTAATTCACGCACAACAGTGCGTGCATGCCGACGCGGACATCAGCACACGACGGAGCATGTGATACGTCCATGCATGGACTGCATCACACACTGAACGTGCAAATAGGATCTTATAGCAGTCCATGCCTGGAGCATATGACTGTAAAGGGGTATAGGAGTGGGGAGCATGTATGACACGGATGGTTGTACACATAAGTGTGTGGCGTTCGAGAATCAATAAGTGGAGCAGTGTATGGTCGTCGGCACTTTGCAATACGGCGTGTATGATTGTACAGGGGTATAGGAGCGTGGAGCATGCATAGCATGGATGGATTTACACATATGTTTGCATGAGTCTGTGGCGTGCATGGATTGCACGGAAGGGTGTACAAATAAGTGTGCATGTCTGTGTGGCGGCAGTGAAGCAATCAGTGCAACAGTGCATGCACGTCACAGCACTTTGCAATATGAATTATTATGAATGAGTGAGTGGCATTAAAGAGATTCTGAACGACATACATTTATGTGAACGGTCTTACCAACTTATTTAAACGATGGCAACTGCTCTCGTACTCGATCACAGGTTGCACCATCTAACTTTCCGTCCACTAGCGAGTCAAACGTTGTAATCACCGAAGTAAGCGCAATTGTGTCAATCCAGGGTGTAGGAGTGCCGAGCACAAAGCACGGTTTGTACCTACTCCGGTAGGAGTCAGCGTCCGTTTTGGTGTACCAATGAACCATCAATTTTGCGATACGGTTTCCCTTGCGCGTAATTCTATGTGTTCTCGCCACCCAGAACGGCTCCTCATCCGTACACTGATCCCCTTTGACCACCAGAAACAACTTCTTTCCCGATTGTGTAGCACTCAGAAGACTCGGCGGCGCCGTTTCTTCGTGAATCGAAAGCGTCTCCGAATTTTCGGACTGTTGCACGATGGGCTTTTCAGTAGCTTTGGAGGGTTGAAACTGCTGCTCAGCACGCGATACTTCATTTTTGTCCGTAGGCTCAGCACGCGACACTTCATTTTTGTCCGTAGGAGATTGCGGCTGTGTTTGCGTCGCTAGATGTTTGTCCATATCAGATTTCTGTGCACTGAACGTGTCAATGTGCGAATTTTTCGGCGCGGATTGATGCGCTTTGTCTGCCGGCAAGCGTACTCGATGGTGCGGAGATGGAGAGCGGAGTCGCATACAGCGCTCACAACGTTCACACTCTCCCCCCTTTTTTTTCTCGATCGCCAGTTGCGCAGCTTTTTTCAGTGGTTTTTTGTTTGACCACTGCATCTCGCGGGAGAAGCCGAATACCTGCGTTAAGAATTGATAGCAGACGGCACTCCCGCGATATGCGTACATTTCCGACACCGGCTCATATAACGATACTAAGTAGCGCTGTCGTCTCGTACGGTCATACTCAACGACTCGAAATGAGTCCCTTACTAGATCTTCGCTGGCAGCAATTTCGAAGCAGCGCCGGGAACAGCATTGTACCTTGTGCAATTCTCCATCTTCGAACTTTTTCGCTATGATTTTTGCCCTGTTCAGATTTCTCTTCCTGATAGAGGACACCTGTCCTTTCATCGCGAAAGACAGTCGGTCTATTTTAGATCCTGATGATTCGGTCATTGTTGATGGAGGTGGTATGGGGCGAAAGTGTCGGGGACTTGCAGCACATGTCCTGCTTTATACCAGAACGGGAACCAGCTTCTAATCAGTTATAAACGTTCAGGATGTAAATATGTCACAAATGAGCGCTTTCTGTACTTTTCGGAACGAGATGTATTCTTGAATTATGAGCCTTGAATCCATCGATCTCATTGGACGCCCGGAACTCTCTTGAATTGAAGGATTCCAGCGTGCCAGTCGTAGTTCAACCAGCAATGACTGTGGAAAGACATGTTATCTGTCTGATCTCTAATCCGAATACTCTTGGTGGGAACGATTCATTATCTGCTCCCGTTATTATTCCACATGTTCGTAGAACAATATTCTGTTCATTGAATGGAGTCATAATGTAAATGTTCTACCATTTATATGTATCAAGGTGCATGCTATTGCACCTGAACCTTGTAAACACCATTTTAGTTGTACAAAAATCGAATCAAGCTTCTGTAGTTTGAGAACAGTACAACGTACTACTTTTCGGCAGGCCTGCTTTGTGCACCGTTCAAGCAATAATAATGTTCTTTCGGTCTGAGTTTCTATTTCTAATATGCATTGTTTATCGTCTAAGTTGCAGTGGGTAGGAATGTACTCTAAGGTGTAATGTAGGATGTGGAATGTATTAAGGGATGAAAGAAACCTGGTAGCTGCGCTGTTTACTGAAAAATGGCATTGCAATGGGGAAATGAGAATGGGTTTTCGGTGTGCAAGATACTCAGACCTGTTCGGTAATATTGGTATCGGAGGGGAAGGTGGCGAAACCTGTTCAGACATTCCTGCTATTAGCAGCGAAAAGATGATGTGTACGGCCCATTTCCTGTATAGGAAATAGTCCTGGTGAGATGGGCCATTCCTGGGAAATATGAAAAAAAATATGCCAAGTGTTGTGAGCAACATAGCAAATCAGATGGCCAAATCATTCCATCATCTGGATGGACACGGCCCGGCGCAATATAATTTTTAGAATACCCCGCTACTTATATTTCTGACTGGTAATCATTGGGAGAGTGCTTGCGTCTCCTATCCACTTCAATTGTCTTCCGAGCAATGGTAACCACGATACTCGGGCCACCACCGCCGTCGTAATCCGGTTTGAGCCGTGTCGTGTCCTGCATGGCCAAGATGCTTCACCATGCATAGTACACTGGCTCAAAACCGAAATGACCGTTCACATTGGATCCAATGTGAACGGTCATTTCGGGTCTGGGCCAGTGTACTATGCATGGTGAAAGTACACTGTACTTGAGTATGGCGTTCATGACAATCATTTCAAGTCCTTCATGCGAAAGTGCGAGAAATTGATACAGAGTTTTATAGCTTCTGTTTCCCCTTCATTTCTTACCCGGCACTTCATTATTTCAGAACTGGATGACATGACGAGATTCTTCAAGAGGAGTGGGTCCAGACTCAGTTCCAAATCAGGTCCTCCAGAAGAGGAACCGGGTACTTCCACCATGAAGCACACTAATACCGCCTTATTTGCAGACGTCATGGAAGGGTCTACGAACACACGTGTTGATCCGCGGGCATGCATCCCACTCACTGCTGTTCGACAAGTAGTGCGCTCTGGTGTGTTGCGATTGAAGTCGATATTTTCTGGAAACATAAAGTCAGCACAATGTCGAGAACAAGATGAAACAAACGGAATTGATGGATTCATTTCGGGCTCCGACAATGCGATCGTAGTCGAGTTGACCGGGTCGTTCCAGCGCCACATTATTGACTTTTTCAAAACGATACGCGGTCCTCAGGGTGATTTTCTTTCTGACAGTGAGGCGAAAGAGAAGTCCGAATGCCGTTCCGTTTGGTACGGAGTTGTTGACGGTATGCACAGACTGACTGCAATCCAGGAGTTAATGGATGAGAACCCGGAGAGGTGGGACTCTTTTATGTGGCCTGTCACGATACTGAAAGGAGGTCATTCTATCCAAGTTCTGAAACAACTAGGCAGACATCAGAACCGTAAGCATGATGCAACATTATATGTCGAAACCACGTTCTATGATATCCTGAGCGGAATGAAAGAAGAAGCCCACCGGATGCAGAGCATGACCTCAAAGCCACCTACAGCCAAACAAGTTGCTGCCGCATATGATGGTTGCTCCCACCTCAAGGATAACACCGTGAGACAGACTGCTGCGACGGCATTGCGCCTTCCTGTGCGAGTGATCGAAGAGATTGGAACAATTATGAATTCGGAGCATCCAGACTTGGCAGAACCTCCTTCTAGCAACAGTATGGCATTGAAAACTCGGAGAAAGGGTACTAATACCCCAATGACAAGCGTTGACTGTCGCGTGTATCGCAAATTTGTGAATTTAACATCTTTGAAATCTGCAACCAAGTTCATGAATGCTTCGGGTACTGATGCTGAAGAAGTTCAAGTTCATACTCTTTACAGGCTTCGGGGAATCTCCAGATTGAATAAATTCAAACCAGTATCATACAAAGATACCCTCCAGCAATACGAATACACATGCGCAGCGATGAAAGAAGCGCGTAAGTTCGAGGTTCTTCATGAAGGACAGGTATGGCCAAAGGGCATGGAATCAATCAAGCAGAATCTACTTCGCTCATCAAAGTTCGATACTGATGTTATGGAGAACATGGGAAACGATTATAATATTCTGGATGCTCTTTTGAAGCAGTACCGGAAAGTTTGCCCTCAAATTGCTCCCATGAAGGAAAAGAAGTATCGGGAAAGCCATCGAAAAGACCCAGATCCCGATTCTTTCTGTCAGGAAATTGGCAAGACGGCAGCCGATAACGAAAATGCAGATACAAGGGACGCGAAAGAAGAGAAACAAAAAGATGTCTCGAAGGAAGATAGTGTTCCTCAACTAGGCTCCGAAATATGTGATGAGGATATAGTCTCGGTACCGAAGATGAGCCAGATAACGCAAGAATCTGTACAAGATGAAGTTGACGCTTCCGAAAAGGTTATCACCGGACCGAAAACTTCTATTCCAGTGGACCGAATGATAACAGAGAACGATGTCTCTGCTTCACCTAGTATCAACTCAGACCGCCTCAACCTTCATTCTAAACGCGGTTCATCTGGTACGAATGAGCCAGAAAGAAAAGACTACGTTCTTGAAATGGGAATTACATGCTATCAGATGAAATGGCAGGACTTCGACAAGGAAATATGGACAGATGAGTACCCTCTTCAGGATTTAGTTCTTACCGACCCTCCGTATGGAACTCCGAATTCTAAATCCCTTCGTAATACCGCATATAACAATTTCATAAGTGATAAGGAAATCAATGCATTATGCCAGTTTGCAAGGAGAGCCTTGAAGCCAGGTGGCTGGTTTTTCTGTTTTGTATCATTCCGAAACTTTCCAGCATTCCTGCATGAGCTGAGAAACGTCGGTTTCGACGGTCCGGAATACCCTTTCGTATTCATGAAAGACACGAACACTGTACAAGCACATCGCGGAGATATGTTCCCACAAAACGCGTGCGAGTTTGCAGTTGTTGCCAGGGCTCCCGGACATCGTAAGGACGGTTTCAAGCCAGACCTTCGAAGCCAATATCACCTCGTCCCAACAGAAACGAAACGGAAATTCGCTGCAATGTCCAGAATTCCCGTTTCGAAAGAAAAACTTCTCACTCCAGGAACAAAATCTCCTGTTCTAACAGAAGAGAAACATATTGGAATGTTATCCGAGATAATCAACACGTTTTGTCCTGAGAGGGGTTCAGTTATTGATGTTTACGGAGGAACACTTACTACTGCGATCGCAGCGATGAAGACAGCCCGTTCATGTGTGGTTGTGGAAGCTAGTACCAAGATTTTCCGTCTCGCTCATGAAAGACTTCGTTCTATTGCCGATGCTTTGTATCATAATGATCTGAGATCACGTATCGGATCGAAGAAAAGGAGAACAGGGAATCATGCAGAGGATGGCGTTCTGCTAAGCCAACCGAAAATCTGTTCGCTACAGAAAAAGGGAAAAGATGATAATACAAATGCCGGTAAATCCACTATCGAAGGAATAGAGAGAGTACTGAAAGGAGGAGATTCTGTTGAACTATACATTTTGGATCAGGTCGTCGGAAAAGCGTCTCTCCTTTGTGCAGGAACTAGTGATGAGAGGTTCCAAACTACAATACACAATGTACCTCTAGCGAACTTTCAAGGTGAGGATCAGAAACTTGTATCTTGTTATATGTTCGAACCGAACGAATGTTGTTTGGATTGTCCTTACCCGTACAAATACGGTGGTATTGAACCTCCTCCTGGAACTTTGAAAGGGCTGAACGGGATATTCGCATGGGACTTGAACAAGATGAGGCCGTTGTCTTAGTCTTATTACGTATAGTTTCGCTCGGCCTTCAGAGAGGAAAGATTGTTGTCATTTTTCCCCGTAATCATGGGCGCATGAAGAGCACAAATCAACCAATCAGCCGTACTCCATTCACAACAGAGATTGATTTGACATAGGTATTTGGCGCTGTATCCTGGGCCAACTATCGCCGTCGAGGAGGCCACTCTGCATCCATATTAGATGAACGTCTCACCGGTGTCATTCCTACTCACCATGCATCTTGATCAACCGATATACTCGTCTTGCAGCCATCTCTTTTCCACGCTACCTGCAAATCTAACTACCGTTCAGAGATCATTCGTTCTGCTCCCACAGCAGATGGCTCCGCGTTTTCATCTCGCCGAAGCTAGGAATGACGCACTGGAGAAAGCCGAATCATACATGAAATCTCTTTCTAGGGACTCCGAATCAGAACACGCTCCTTCTGTTGAAACCATATCTATGCCGCGTAGCCACGATGAAGTGATGCATGGAATAGTGGGTACTTCTTCCGACTCTTTCCGATCCACGGCTTCGATGTATAAACCATTTTCACGACTACAACACAGGAAGAATTATGAAAGTGTGACGAGGTCCAGTTCAGTTCGTCGAAAGAGCAGCATGCTAGAGAGGCGGGTGAAGTTCAGTTTGTCACTGCCCAAAACAGATATAAGAAGAATACCATGCTGCAATAAGGGATGCTTCAGAAAAACCGACCATGTTTTCCTTCGGAATGAAGCAGAACGAGTTTTGTTGTACAACAGGGACGATCGCCGCAGGTATCTGCACGCTCTACTGGAACCAAACAGTAACCGGTTCTACTTCTCTGGGAAGCCTGTGTGTTGCGAATTCCTAGAGTTCAGCTTCAAGTTTTCACGACACCTGCAGACCTCGGTAAAGAAAGCTTGCCAGAATGGGAGTCTTCCATTTATGGCTTCTCCGAAACGAATTTCTGGCTCTCCACATAGAGATGCAGTGATCTGCTTCCTTGAACGCTTGTCTGCCTCGACTGCTGATATGATGCCAGACAGTGGAGAGAAGCATCTGCCTCTTTTCGAGAAGAAGGCTGTGTACGAGATGTTCTGCGACCAATTTACGTTATTATACTCGAACCGGAACCCACCAACTTTGAGCTACTTCTACAACACCTGGAACACGTTTTGCGCGAATATCAAGGTTCGGCGTGTCCAGAGGTTCACGAAATGTTCGGAATGTGAGTACATACGTGATAAACTGGAAGCCATCGGGACAGATATTCAACGCACTGCTCCGCTTCTGGAACGTCGCCAGCGTCATATCGAGATGGTGGCACGGGAACGCAGGGAGTATCAAAAGAAGTGTGAAGAAGCGTCACTATATCCCTCCAGGTTCACGTCTCTGATCGTAGACGGGGCTGATCAATCAGGATACGGTCTTCCCCATTTCACGGTATGTACAAAAGCGACTGTTGGTCATAGTTTGAAGGTGAGACTCATAGGTGTTCTCGAACATGGTGTCCGAAAGCATCTTTCGTTGTACACACTTACTGCTGAATTCGAAACTGGGGCAAATCATATCATCGAGGCAATTCACAGGACTCTTACCAAAAAGGCTATGGGTTCGAGTCTTCAGGGAACACTGTACTTGCAGGTAGACAATTGCACGAGAGAGAACAAGAACACGTTTCTGTTTTGCTATCTAGAATGTCTCGTTGCTTGGGGTGTGTTTGAAGAAGTACACTCTTCTTTCCTACCCATCGGCCACACACATGCAGACATCGACCAGGCCTTTAGCTGTACCTCTCGCAGGCTACGTTCCCACAACGCCGTCACTATGGAAGATTTAGTTGAACAACTCAGAGTTTCCTATACTCCGGAACCCTCTGTCTCTCGTATGTTGCACGTGGCAAACTTCTCCGGTCTCTGCCGGAGTGAGAATTCGGTTGGAAAAGTGCATGCTTTCTCAAAATTCAGATACTTCAGGTTTCACCGATCCCAAGATACAGGAAAAAGTTATGACTTCTACAGAACTGCATGCGATGTTAAGATATTTTGTGAAGACAACTGGAAGCCTCTCCCAGTTCTCACTCAGGGGCTGAATGGTTTCCTGGTTAAGCCTCCTGAACTGAAACGAACACCGAGTAATATCATACGTTCTCCTCCAGATCGACATGAAGTCCTGCTCCGTTTTCGTTCGGAAGAGAGCAGGGTCAATAACAATTCTAAAATGGATCAGCTACATGAGCTTCTACGACAGGTTTATGAGGAAAGGGAAGATTCTTTTCATTGGAACCTCACCGAATGTTTCGAGATGAATGGCATGTATCGAAAAGGGAATCGGAACGTCGTCCCGATGGAGGAGGAACTCATGTCGACTGCAGATTGCATACCACTATCAGACTTGCCCTACTCGGTGAATCGCTTCGTGGCTGTAAATGGAGAAGACTGTACTACTGAGATGCCGTTCTGGCTAGGACAAATTATGAGTTGTAAGAAAAACAACGAAGGGGTTATTTGTCAGCTGTGTGTTCGGTGGTACGAGGTCTACGATGGAAGAGACGCATGGTCAGGTAAGTATAGGCCTGCCATGCTTCGCAAGGGGAGAACAACAGTGGCTTGGAAGGGACATATTTCGGTTGACACCGTCATTGCAGAGTTCCCTTCACTAACAAACAAGATGATAAGAGCTGGGGTAGAGAAAGAGATCAGGTCAGGCCTGGCGTCTATTCCGAAGTAAAAACGCCTCGTCTTCGACGACACGAGTAGTTCAATCAACTTTGTTATCCTATTCAATCAATATGAAAAAACATCTCTCATGTTCAATCAACTTCAGAAAGTTGGATTCTGGTTTGGAAAGTACGTTCTGTTCATAGCGAAATCAGTGTTCATTACATGGCAAAACACAAACTGGTACCACATATGCCTCGCTCACTCTTACGCTCCCCTCCTCGCGACTTCTCCTGCTCAGGCTGCGCAAAAGGCAAAACCCATGCAGCTCCTTTCCGGCGACGCAACCGTTCCTACTCGATCGGCAGCCACCTGCACACTGACGTGTGCGGCCCTTTTCCGGAAACCTCCCTCACCAACAATCGCTTCTTCATCACATTCCTCGATGAAGGAAGTCGCTTCCTGACCCTCCGATGCATGCCAACCAAATCCATGACCGCGACACATCTAACACAACACATCAACGACACCACGGCTCACACGCCATATCGCATCAAGCACATCACATCCGACAATGCCCTTGAGTATTACTCGCATGAACTCCAACAATTCTACAGAACACACAATATAAACACACACCCAACCGTTCCGCACACACTGTAGCAGGTAGAAAATCCGCTAGAGCGCCCTATAAGAAAATGAATATGTACCTATGATATGCCTCAGATGAACCTATGATGTACGTGATATCTGTACTGTGTGCAAGGGATACTTCGATGATGTCCGAAAGATGAGCGTAAAGACATCTCAGGTCCATCTTTGGTGTATCGCTATGCGGCCATCAGCTGAAGAGCGAGTGTTCCTCATCGGTACATCAGAGGAACACCATGTATGTCATATGTTCATCGTACGGCCATCATTGGTACATCTTCAAGTCTTACTGGGGCGGCAAACCACCCGACAGGTGTCCCGAGCCTCGGTAGAGGAAGTGGTAGAGCAGATGAACCTTATAGTATACCCAGCGGGTAGTCTCGTATGAGAGAAAGGGATCGCTACCCGGAAGGGGTTAGGCGAATAGGAATGCTCACGCTAGGTGCGTATAGATGGAGCGAGTGACGTAATCCGTCGAGCTGTTAGCTAACCCTAAGGTTGTCCCTGAGAGGGTTAAACACTAGGTATGCAAACACTGTTCCAATGGGTCGTAATTCCACTTGAGTTTACGTTACTCTAGAAACCGTGCCTACTGGCTATTCCAGTGGCAGTTTTATACTAAGTCTACTGTAAGCTAGGGTTAGTGGTTAGGAATAAATATCCAGTTAGTGACCAATCAGAACCCAGTTACTGGCGCCCGCCTACCCGCGAGGTTATTGCCAATAGGCTTACATTGTAATGTATGGCTGATCAGCCTAAGTTAAAGTTTGCCCCTTGTGGGGTCTTGGCCGGGGCCGATAGGCCCGAGTGGGGTATTTGCAGCCTTGCGCTTGTCCCAATTACAGGAAACACGCCCAGTTGGCTGGTGCCTTGTGATTGGCACATCCCTTAAGTGGGTACCCAATAGGGAAGCGACACGCTCAGATTGGGAGGACCGCCAGGCGGTACGACACACACCGCAGGAGAACTCTCTCGCGGAACGAGTGAATCGCACAATAATGAACACAGCCCGTGCAACACTGCTCTCCTCTGATCTTCCAATCACACTTTGGGACTACGCGGCGATGGCTGCTGCGGACACATATAATCATACACCACACTCCGCCCATGGACAATTACCAATCGCGCTCTGGAACAACTGCACCCCCGAAGTGCACACCTTATTACCATTTGACACACAGGGATTTGTTCACGACCCAGCCCCACATCACAAACTCCACCCCCGTGCAACACTCGTCCATTACATTGGACGAAGCGACGAGCGACACTATTTAATATACAATCGTGTCAACAACAAAGTTAGCCGATGCCGCATGGCTGACTTCACGGTATATAATCCACATAACGACCCCATTTGTACCACGCTACCATCATCCTATCATGCTCATGCATCCATAGTATTCACGGAACCAAAGAACATCAAACAAGCTAGACAAGCTCCAGATGCCTCTCAGTGGGAAATCGCGTGGAACAACGAATTAGATAACCTTGAAGCTAGAGGTGTACTCACCTTCATACCCAAATCAAACATTCCATCAGACACCAAACTCCTCCCAGTCACAACGGTACTTAAACTCAAGAAAGACAACAATGGTGAACCCACCCTACGCAAAGTACGTTGCACCATTCGAGGTGACCAGCAAGAGTCAGGCATACACTACGATCCACATGACCTGTCCAGCCCAGTCGCCAGTCGCGATGAGATCCGCTCCGCACTCGCATTGGCGGCAGCACATGATTACCATACTTTCCACTGGGATTTAGAGTCTGCATTTTTGCATGAACTCTTCACAGAGGATCGCAGCATCTTCATCCATCAACCCCGCCGCTTTGACGGCACCCATAAATATCCTAACCACGTTGCTAAGCTCACGGGCAACATGTACGGAAGTCGCCAAGCCTGTAAAATATTTACAGAAGGCTTGGCAGACTTCCTATCACTCTCACAGTTCTCCCGGTTAGCATCAGACACATGCTCTTTTATACTCAACAGTCGTAAGAATCCAAGCCGATTCGTACTGCTCGTTATCACCGTCGATGATTTTCTGGTGATAACTAACCACACCCCACTTACAGACAAAGTCAAAGCACGCCTACAACAAAAATATTCATTGAAAGACCTCGGTCAAGTACAACACCTACTTGGGTGGAAAGTCACACACACCAACGATGGCATCACCATCTCAAAGCCAAGTTATATCCGAGCATTAATTGAAAGATTTGGACAAGATCAAGCAAAAACATTTCCGTCACCCATCGCTTCTGAGCTTCTGGCCGACAACCCTGCCAACAGCGGTGACCTTGACACAACACAGTTTGAATACAAGAGCCTAATAGGCTCATTAAGATATCTTTGCGACTCCACACGCCCAGACATTTCGTTCATCGTTGGCTACTTATGCCGTTACGCTCAAAAACCAACTCAATTTCACTGGAAAGCAGCAATTCGCGTCCTGCGATACCTCAAAGGTACAACTGAACTAGGCATTACATACCCCCGTGGCCTCAAACAAGGTTTAGTAGCTTTCGCCGATTCAGATTTCGCCGCATGTCCTGACACTAGACGATCCACCTCCGGTTCAATTATTTTCTTTAATGGCTCTCCAATTGCCTGGCAATCCAGACGACAGCGAAACGTTGTCACATCTACACATGCCGCAGAGTACATTGCTGGCTTTCAAACTACCCAGCTCTTACAGACCGTATCAAACTTCTACAAGGAAATTGGTGAACAGCACAACAAACCCATCTCACTCTATATCGACAACACAGCTGCCATCAGCACAGCAAATGCAAAATTCCCCACTCCTAACTCACGACACATCGACGTGAAGTACCATTGGCTAAGAGAACAAGTTCAGCAAGGATTTATCACACCAACTCATATACCCTCCAGTAACAACCCTGCTGACCTTTTAACGAAAGCACTCAAGCCCGCCCAGTTCACAGAAAAATCTCCTCTTCTCCGACTGGGACTGTCCACAGGGTGCGGCGACTGACGAATAACTTCTCCTCTCCACCCTGCGTCCATTCCCAATCTCTAACGAATAACTTACAGTACTTACAGTTATCCCAACTAGTTATATTCGCCGTCGAGATCGGCGCGACAATAAAGAAGTCAAGGAACATCGATTCTTTCACAAAGCAAGTCATCCTTTTATTCTAGTTACTAGCTTCTACTTTCTACAACAGATACTATTCTAGGTGGCTAGTAAATTCAAATTGTAGGTAGCGTAGTGTTGACGTTTCAGTCTGAGTGACTAAAAAGATTAGTGTTACCTACATATTGATTTACATTGTAGCCTACCATTTTTATGTAGATTGAATAGTGTGGGCTACAAAGTGTAGCCCACGGACACTTCCCTCTCTTGAATTCCGAAGACGGTTCGACTTAATGGTCGATTACATACTGTTCCACGGGATGAGAGATCTTATGAGTATCAAGAAGATTCTTTAGAGCTTCATTTTATGCAAGTTTAGTCAGACCATCGGCCGGGTTAAACTCGGATTTGATTAATGCAATGTCATTGATCTCTTTTTCGTTGTAGGCTTGACGTGCAGCTGCAATGTCTATCATTAGCTTTTTTCCGTAGTGTATTTTGATCTTGTAATTACGTCGAAGAGAGCCTTAGAATCAATAAACATCAGGAGAGGAATAGTTTTGTTTAAAACTTTCTCAAGATCGAACTTGATTGCGTATGCGGCGTCAAATGCGTCAGCAAAGGCAGATATTTCAGCCGCCATAGAAGACCTGGAAATTCGTCTGGATTAGTGTGAGGAGTACCTCAGAATAGCGAAATTGTTCATAGAATCTGAGAGTAATATGATGAACCCGATTTGGGACGAGTTGTCATCGTTATTTGAGAAAGATGCATCAGAGTACGTTGTAATGCGCAATGACTCTTGATCAAGTTTTGGATAGCGAAGAGAACGGTATTTTGTTTTCTTCAAGTGTTTTATCACGCGGTAGATGTCACGTATATGAATTGACTGGAATGTATTCGAGGTGATAGCAGAAAATCTGGAAACAGCGAAAGCTATGTCAGGATGGGTATTCGTTAACCAGTTTAACTTTGCTCTCATGGATCGGAAAGCTTCGAAAGAGCAATTGGATTTCAGTAATTCAAGTCTTCCGATGTATTCAGATTGAGATAACGATTTGGAGTCTTTATCGTCTTTAAGCTGTAGTCCAGTAAAGGTAAAGGACCCTTTCTCGGGATCTTTAGTGTCAAAGGTAGAAGCCGTCATGCATTGGGATGAATGTTCGAATTTCTTCGTACCGCAACGAATTATGTCGTCAACGTAAGAACCAGATATCCCTACAAGTCTGTTCCCAATATGTTTGAAAAATAATGAGAAATCTCCGGTAGTTTGCTTCATTCGTAAGTCTTTGACATTGTGGGAGTGTAATGTTTCTTCCCAATAGTCACCAGCGTCTGTGAGTCCATAAAGAGGATTTATGACTTGTAGAAGTTCTCCGTGATTCAACTCCATAATTTTTTGGCTTAATAAACACGTCACGCTTTAATTTAGATGCAGACTGTAGGTAATCTTGTTTGATGTCAGTGGACCATATTTTGAAGCCGAATATGCTTGCCAGGGAGAGGAGAGTTCTGATTGAGGATTGTTTTAGAGTCGTCGAATTATGAACAATTGTTCTCTTATCTTTGTCTCTATGTCCTCCAAGGACGAATCGGACTTTCAATACTTCTTTGTTTTTTTCTCCATTCTTGATTGCGAGTGCAAAACGAGAGGGTATTATATTTGCGTTTTCGGGTAAGTCTTCTTGGAGTACAACTTTGAAAGCTCCGCGATCGGTGAGTCCTTCAATTTCCTGTCTTTTCGCGTCATCGAAAAGTTTTTCGCGGGGGTCCCCTTTGTTTATTATTTCAGTGAAGAAGATCTTCGACGATTCGGAGTGGTTTAAGGAACGAAATAGTGCTGGTTTGACACTTGAAATGTAGTTTCGGGATCCTTGCCTTTCCCCGAGGTCAACCAGCACCTGTTTCCTGTCGTTGCTAATGACAGTATGAGTATCTGTCCATTGTTTAAAGCGTTCTCGGTATACGTAAACCATATTTACAGGACTGATGTCGTAGTCTGTAGCTGGAGGGGGGGTTTTTGCGTAAGGCTCGATTCAATTTTTTGAGAGGAGATGAATCTCGGAAATTCATTTCTTGCCGATTTCATTGCTGTAAGGCGTTCCTGTTGTGACTTTGACTGTGCTTTGATATGTGGTAAGTTCGGTAAGGCGCCGAACACCAGAAGGGTTGGCACGAGTCCATTGGGACCTGCAGTATCGTTCATTGCTTTTGTTGATAGCGAGAGTACGAGTTCGGGAGAGAAATCTGGGTGTTCGAGTCAGACTTTGTTGTAAATGCGTCGTAGCATAGCATGATAAGTTTCTCCATTCCCTAGTGAGTTGTGGGATTCTGTACCTGTGTGACGAAGGTCTATTTTTGATGAATGACATGACGTTGTCCATTCTTTGGATACGAAGACTGATCCTTGGTCCGTGAGCATGCTTTCTGGGAAGCCAATGTAACAGTTAGCCCATGCTTGTAGAAAAGTGTTCCAAACTGTGGTTGTGTCTTGTTTCGGGATGAACCTTGCCGCGCTGAAGTTGGTTGCAGAGTCGATTATGTGTAATACGGCCTTGCTGTCCAGAAACATCAGATCTAATTTGATTTCCTGGTTGAATCTGACATTGTCGTTGTCTCTGATTTGAAAAGTGACGGCTTTCGGTGCGAAAGATTGACAAGGGTGGCTACTTTTTGTAATATCTTCGATAAGCGATCTTGTTTCGGCCGTCATTTGTTCTGGAGATGCTTTGTTTAGAAACTCATATAGCTTCTTGGAGCTGGGGTGGAACATGTGTTTATGAATTCGTGTCAACTGGGCTTTGGAGAAAAATTCTTAAACTGTATTTTCCAAGTCATGTAGATGTGTCCGAGTTTACGTGAGAGAGGTATATTCCAACCTTCAGGGACGGATTGAAGAGAATTCTCGACGGTAAGAACGTTCCATTTTTTTATCCAGTGAATCGAGGCCTATTAGAAGTGGTATATCTTGAGGGATGATGTCAGTTCTAATGGTACTGAAGCCAGATGGTGTGGGAAGTATAATGTTCATCCATCCGATGGAGGAAGTGGAGTAGTTTCCAAAAGAGAATTTTGAATTTGATTTGAAGGGTTCGAAGGGTATTCCTGCTTCATAACAGTAGGCACGGGCTTGTTTTACACCAATGACTGTCTTTTCTGCTCCAGTATCAAATAATGCTCCCTTAAATGCATGGGTAGAATTTTTGAGATATCGTTTGAGATTTTGAATTGGTATTTTAACATGGAAGATTTTGGATAGCTAGTTCTGTTCGTTTTCAGGGATTATATCTCCAAACGGTAACGGTGCATCATTGATCTCGTCCGATATACAGCTTGACAAGAAGTCATTGAAGGTGTCATCTGCTATGTCATCCATATTGTGTTCCTCGGTTGCTTCATGCTCATCGTATTGTTCATTCAGCTCGAAGAGGATTTTGGCAGCAGCTTGAACGGGATGTTCATGTTGGTTTCGGATTCTGCTGCGCACGGCGTCGTTCATAGTCATGCGTTTCTGTTCTCGACAGTTGAAAGCGTAGTGCCCCTTCTTATAACAGCGGTAGCACGTGACTTCTGATTTGTTGCGATTTTTGAAATTTGAGTTTCGGGTGTGACGCTTATGGTGCGGGTTGGCATGCCTAGCACCGTGGTGAATGGAAGTCATATGGTCGGCAAAGTGACTGTGGTCACTTGAGATAGACGAATCTAAACCCTTCTTTCGCTGGGACTCTTCCCAGAGCAACTTACTCTGGGAAGAGTCCCAGCTTTGAAAGCTGAACTATATAGCTCGGAGTATATCTGTGCGAATGGTAAGTTCTCTCCAAGAGTTCGCTTCTTAGCATTCTGGGCCCACTCGAAGTTATCCACTACGTGGAGGAGTTGTTCAGTTTGGAAAACTTCACCACGTTTTGATTTTGTCCCTTGGGGGTTGAACCGGTCTATTTCGTTGTATATGTGTCCGAGTGCTTGGACAGTTCCGCATTGTAGCTTATGGACAGTTTCTTTCATCGACATTGACGATATGATATGGTCAATCTGCTTCTGGTCAGTCGCAGTATCGAATTTGTTCGTGAGAGATTCGAAGACGGAGCCTATTTGAGTGATAGCAGGGTTATCTCGGATGTGACTGGACCAGTAGGTCCAAGCCGGTCCACGTAAAGCACAATGGACAAGTTGTACTTTCTCTGATGGAGAAAAACCTTTGTCATGACAGTATGTCAGGTAGGCGTTTTTTGTTTCTGGGAGACTAGGATTCTCGCCAGGGATATCACTGTACTTCTGTTTCTCTGAGAAGTGATGAGCGGTATCATCAACTTTTCGCGATAAGTCCGGCGGATTATAGGTATGTTGCGGTGGTGCCGGCTCGCGATCTGTGGAAGTGACAATGACGGGCTGACTAGTGTCCTTTCGAGAATCTGAGATTAGTTGTAATGCTTCTCGCTTGAGGTCATCAGGGTACATCTTCTCTGCAATGGCTTTTGCGATCATTAAGCCTGATCGTCTCGGAATTCGATGTCCATTGCAGTCGCAGATATCCTTTATATGGGTGAAGAGAGCTGTGTTCGGTAAACAGTCCCTATGGAACAGGAATTGCGGAGGGAAGAGTTCGGAAAAGGAGGTAGCAAACTCATCCTCGGGCGGTGCAAGTGTGATGAGGGCAGTCGCAGCTCCTGTCATGGAGTTCAGTATGTCGTTGCACGTAATGAGTTTTCCAAGAGAAATCCAAGTGGGATTGTCATCATATGGAGTGTTCATTGTGAACAGTTAGGACAAGGGAACAATTAATTCAGAATTGGTCGTATGAATTGCCCTTTAATTGTACTAATTATTTCCTGCCTTGCGCCTAGCGTTACGAAGCTTGTCACCAAATCGGTGGTTGTCAAAGTTGTGTACGCTATTGAAGTCTAAGTCGCAAATCTCCTAGCGGAGGGGATTTTTCTCTAGTTCGGTCTTTTCTACTTTGTTTTTGTGACCTTCAGATCCCCTATGAATGAGCAACTGCTTGCGAGAGGTGAAGGTGCGGTCGCAGAGCTTACACTTCGCTGACTTTACAGTGCGTTTCTCGATCCTGTCCGTTGCAACGCGGTGGATGTGTCGGGACATGCGATCGTCCAGTATCTGAAGGCCACCTGTCGAGGAAGATGCCTGATTGGCTGAGGAAGACGAAGCCCGATTGGCTGTAGAAGCGGAAGCCTGATTGGCTGGTCTGCTGCGGGGGGCCTTTTCGCGAAGGACCGCAGGGTCGTTCTCGGGCCTCTTGCAACGAGCCACTGTAAGTAGGTTAGCAATCTCCTTCTTTGAAATGTTTTTTTGATTTTTGTCAACTTACTTTCTTTTCGATTATTTGCAGCGAGTGAAAATATACCGCAGTATACGAGAATTTGAAAATTCAGGGGAAAAATGTCCACAAAGTGATATAATCTGATAGGATAATGACCACAGGGTGAAATTAGTCCTTTGCACACGTGTAAAAATCTTTTTTTCTTTTTCTTTTTTTGCTCTTTTAGTTTTTTATGAGCTTTTGGCTTTTTTCCATTCATTCATTCTTTTCTTTTTTTTGCCTTTTTTAGTTTTTTTCAAATTATTTTGATTTTGGGAAAGAAGTTTTCCCGGTCTTGCAAGTGATGGGAAAAACGATTCCCGAAAACTAGAATGACAAGTGTTCGGTTCGGATTGGCGCAAAACGGTGCGCGCGATTATAGCCGATGGTTGTTGGTGAATGTTGATGCTGATGATTGCTTCGGAGCCGAAGCAAGTCATCCTTTTATTCTAGTTACTAGCTTCTACTTTCTACAACAGATACTATTCTAGGTGGCTAGTAAATTCAAATTGTAGGTAGCGTAGTGTTGACGTTTCCGTCTGAGTGACTAAAAAGATTTGTGTTACCTACATATTGATTTACATTGTAGCCTGCCATTTTTATGTAGATTGAATAGTGTGGGCTACAAAGTGTAGCCCACGGACAGAACGAGCTTGAACACTCATAATTTGGCCAGCTATGCGGTCTCTTTAATATTAAACGTCGTAAGCAATACATTGATCGTGAACGTATGAGAACGTAAGACGAAAGACACTTGGCGTAGAGTGGGAGGGTGGTCACTGGAAGTTATCTCCGCGGTGATGTCAGTATCCTGTGAAACAAAACGGCATGTGTGGATGTAGTTGCAGGATATTGAAAACAAACAGTGCGGAAACTGTATCCATGTGCGGAAGAAAATGATGAGACAAACACTGCGGCTGATGAAGTGCATATACTGTGGTGAATGTTCCGTTGTTGGTAGTTATGAAGATCGTAACGTCCTAGCTACTTTATTGTGGCGCAAGAGTCAGCGCCGGTGAGTATATATAGTGGTGACAGGTGTAAGTGCTGTACTACGTATGGTCATCCGACACGGAGACTGTAACTGGTCGCGACGTGGATTCAGGATTGGTCATCCGACAGTCGCCGCACGGCGCGGACTGTTGTAGTTGAAGGAGAGTAACTTTTGTTGTGAATTGAGCCGGCTTGAGCGCTTTTGTTAGTATGTCCGCGGCGTTGAGGTTTGTGGAGATGTGCTTGAGGTCAATATGTTTTCGTTGCACCTCTTCCTTTAGGAAGTGATAGTTGATGTCGATATGTTTCGACTTGGGAGTGGAGTGAGGCGTCTTTGCGGCTGTGATTGCGCCTGCGTTGTCCATATATAGTGTTACTGGTGTGTTAACCGGGTACCGTAGGTCATCCAGTAGTTCGCGGATGCAGTTAACGTGTACGGTAGAGTGGAACGCCGCGACGAATTCGGCCTGCCACGTGCTTGTCGCAATGAAACGTTGTCTTTTTGACTGCCATGCGACCGGTGAATTGTTGTAAAAGATTACTGTTCCCGATGTTGATCTCCGGGTTGAAGGGCAAGCAGAGTAGTCACAGTCGGAGTGGGCTGCTAAGTCTGTTTTGAACTTTGACGAGTAGGTTATGCCCGTCCGTTGTGTGGTTTCCAGGTATTTCAGGACTCGAAGGCCAGCATGCCAGTGGAGCGAAAGTTGATTTTGTGAGTAGCGTGCCAAGTACCCAATGATAAAAGCAATATCCGGGCTCGTCGAGTCCGCCAGATACCACAGACTGCCAATTAAGCTGAGAAAGTCTTATTGCTTAATGTTGAGGGGGGAAGTGAGTTGTTCGGTGGTGTTGAGGATATCGTTGGCGATGGGTGAGGAGGTGGGTTTGTATGCAGTCAGGTCATATTTCTGCAGTAGTTGTGAGATGTAGGAGGGTTGTGATATGGTGATGCCATGTTCAGTTCGATCCACCTTCCATCTAAGTATATACTGGACGGGGCCGAGGTCCCTTAACTTGTATTTATTCTGTAGTTTCCGTTTGGCTTTTTCGCGCAGGGTCGAGCTGTTCGAAATCACGAGGAAATCATCGATTGTGATTACAAAGAAGACGAACTTTGATGGGTTTGTGCGGTCTGTGAGCAGGAATGTGCATCTGTCACTGGTTATGCGGTTGAAATGTGACAGGTGTAGGTATTTTGAAAGTCCCGTGGTGAAGATGGAGCAAGCCTGTTTAGCTCCATACATATTTCCGGTTACTTTGACGACATAGCCAGGATATTTATACGAACCGTCGAAGCACTTGGGTTGGTAGATGTAGAGTGTCTTGTCATCCTCGAAGGCCTCATGTAGGAAGGTGGAATCCAAGTCCCAGTGGTGGGCTTGGTAGTTGTGTGCTGCGACGAGTGCGAGTGACACTCGGATGGCGTCTCTACGTCTGTGTTTTCGGAAGTGGACGCGGACGTCCAGTCTCTCTAGTACGGGTCCTAGTCGGCCCCGAGATTTACTAGAACAAATGAACGTCCGCGTCCAAAAAATAATAAAAATTTTTTGGATGCGGACGTCCACTTTCTCTAGTACATATGGCGGAATACTAGGACCCGACATCCAGTATACAATATTTCAGCGAAAACCTGGAGGGAAGAAATTACAGCGGATGGTAAATTCAGGGCCCATATCGGACCGTATTTTATTCTCTCATTTAGGAAACTGCTCGTATACAATACGTCTCTCTAGAATAGGGAATACATATCTGGTCAGAATAGGAAATAAATACCCGGTTAGAATAGGAAATACGTATCCAGCCAGAATACGGAATATATATCCAGTCAGAATACGAAATACGTATCCAGCCAGAATACAAATTACCTGTCAGAACACGTTTCCGGTGGAGCAAGAACGAAGGCGCTTGGTTCCCCCCGCTGCGGCGCCTGTAGTGGCGAAGGAAGCATGTTACATCCAATAAGGAAGGTCTGCGGCACGATCCCAGAAAGGATGCAGTGCTCAACCCATTGCCCGATACGCTCATCCTGTCTTGAAAACTCGGCAATCGGTAATGCCAGACGAACAATCTGCTTGGCTCGCTCAACGTTCATCTCTGCCATGACGATTTCGGCAACATCCGCCTCGACTCCAGCATTCTTCGAACGACCGCTGAAGGCCATGCTGAGTCGACCTTGCAGCGCCAGAAATTGTTCTTCTGTGCCCTGTGCAACCCAAGCGCCAAGATCCGCGTATGTGAAACCTCCCGGCTTGTCCGTCAAGTCTGCGAAACTTGAGTGGGCGAACAAATCCAGCAAGAGGCGGAGGAAGTCTTTGCCAGCGAGAGTAGATTCGCGGGCGGCGCTACCTACGTTTCGACGTGTACCCATGTCACTAGAATCCTCCCAAGGGCTAGCGGGTTCGCGCAGATTTGGCACGGTTGCGTCGTCAACGATCGGATTGCTGTTGCGCCTGCGCTTATTCGTCATAATGGAATGAGTGGAAAATTCGGTACAGGATGGCGACCGCTCGGCGAGACAGTCAAATTTGACGACGTATCTCGTGACGTTTGCTCACTCTTTCGTGAGGAACACTGGTTGATATCGAACGGAACAGATTATACGGGTACACAGCACTGGAAAGGTCTTGAAACCCGTAACCGGTGTAGGTAATAAGTTGTGACGGATACGTGGTAGACAAAAATTTTAAAAAGATTGTGATTCCCTGTCTTTGAGGGTTGTACTGCACGGCCGCCATGGCGGCTGTGACTGCAGTCACATAGGTTGTCACAGGTGCATCACGCTTACCAGGTGAGCGACATCCGGACGGCCACTGGACATGGGGATGTCCAGCTCAGATGCATTGCTGGCCAGACCAGAAATTCTACAATTTCGGGCAGAAAAAATATTGCAAAAAACATCCATTTCGGCGGTCGATTGTGCCGTACGGCACACCCCCATCTCAAAAACATGTTCACATGTGCATGTTTTTGAGAATAGCCCAAATTTTAATTCAAATCAGGATGCAGATATTCGTCTTCTAGCATTGTCAGAACACATTCGTATAACCACAGTTGGAGAACCTGAGCCCAGAGCTATCGGTTTTGGCGGGAGCTAAGCCATATCTCATATAATCAGTAACTACTTCCCGCCAGCTGAGTGGTGGAACCCCTGCTATTTCTACCAACGAGACATACGGGGTGTCAACTCGGCAATCGTATATGATTTGGGTGCTAAATTTATTCAAGAGACGAATGGGCTTCGAAAAGGAGCCCAACAACGTCTTCTTGTCATCCATGGGTATAGGACTACTCTATTCTTCTCCAGGCTTCCACCATAGCCTCCTCCACCTCCGTTAATGGAAAGAATATCCGAACCGCACCTCAACATGTTCTTGTGATCCATGGGTACTGACATCTCACATGTTCTCCAGGCTTCCACCATAGCCTCCTCCACCTCCGTTAATGGCAACAATATCCGAACCGGACCGGAACATGTTCTTGTGATCCATGGGTACTGACATCTCACATGTTCTCAACCACATCTCTCCGGGATGAAAACGGACGGACGACATAGGGTTTGTAGACGTTTAGAATCTTGTTAGAAAAAAGTAAACGAAAGAGAACCTTTCTTTCATTGAATGATATCTCGTCCCTGTCGCAATATGTTCCATTTTCATTTTCTCGGGTTGCACACCCATCATGGGTGATCAAGGCCTGGATCGAACCCTCCGAGGGTCTTCGATGGATAGGACAGGTAGTGGAAGGCTTTTAAGCCTGTGACCAAGCGGCTATTGATTGGTTGGAGGAAGGAAATTACAGAGGAAATATAGCTGAGTACGGTGCTCGCGATAGCTGTTAGGTTAAAGTCAAATATGTTTTTCGATTATTTTTCGTACGGAAATGCCTTGGAAAAGACGATGCTTTATCGTTCTCTTGGAGGGAGTCCGTTGCATTGCACTCAATTCGAGAGCATCGTCATGAAGGAGAGGATTCTTTCTGCTTGTTAGAATCGGTTTAGAGGAGATAGCTAATGCATTACTGGCCAGCCCAGAACTTGTAGAATTTCGGGCAGCAAAAAAATTGCAAAATTTTATCGATTTGGGCGGTCGAAAGTGCCGTACGGCACACCCCCATCTCAAAAACATGTTCACATGTGCATGTTTTTGAGAATAGCCCAAATTTTAATTCAAATCAGGGTGTCTAATTTGGCCAGAACGGCCCCAGGCACCGGCCGCCGCCCTGAGTGGGGTTGTCACTGGCTTCTGTACGCACCAACTGTAAGGCTAAATGCCGTCTGACGAAGGGTCAATTTCAGGCACAATACGCCAGGGACAGGTCTTGGTCCTTGTTCCATCACGGTCCCGCCTCACTCTCTCACGACCAACCTGAAATGGACGTCTGGTGGATGTCCAGCTCGATTGCACTGCTGGCCAGCCCAGAAATTCTAAAATTTCTTGCAGAAATAAATTGTAGAAAAACATCGATTTGGGCGGTCGATTGTGCCGTACGGCACACCCCCATCTCAAAAACATGTTCACATGTGCATGTTTTTGAGAATAGCCCAAATTTTAATTCAAATCAGGGTGTCTAATTTGGCCACAACGGCCCCAGGAACCGGCCGCCGCCCCGAGTGGGGCCATCACTGGCTTCTGTAAGCACCAACTGTAAGCCAAAATCGCGTCTTACGAGGGTTCGATTCCAGGCCTCAAGCCTAAGTTATGCTAGGGTGACATCTTTTTCCCTGTTTCATCATGGTCCCGCCTTACTCCCTCAACACAAACACTACTCACCTATCACGTTACTCATATTCCGTGTACTTTGTATTAGTAGTGAACCCGCTGGCTTAGTTTCTGCAATGCGTCGATGTAGGCAGCACACGACCAACCTGAAATGGACGTCCGGTGGATGTCCAGCTCAGATGCACTGCTGGCCAGCCCAGAAATTCTAAAATTTCGGGCACAAAAAATCTTGCAAAAATCAACAATTTGGGCGGGTCGATTGTGCCGTACGGCACACCCCCATCTCAAAAACATGTTCACATGTGCATGTTTTTGGGAATAGCCCAAATTTTAACTCAAATCAGGGTGTTCCCCGGATAAAGGGGTGCTCGCAGCCGCCCCAAAAGCCGCCTAGCTTGACAGCTGTAATTTTAACACATTACACATCAAGGACACTGCCTGCTTCACGCCACCTCGTCAGGTTTCGAGAGCCCGACTCGGGCCCGTTCCGAACGGACACTCACATCTCGATTGCCTGTCTTGCATTCCAGCGGTCACGATAGGTGTGTACCTAACAAAATTTCGGTTGTATTGTGTTATTATTTCCAGCGATTGGCGTTCACGACCATTCTTCAAGCAACGTGAAACCTACCATCCACATCACTCCAATACGTCAACGTCAACCATCTCTTTTCCTTTCCAACTCAACAACCATGGCGGATACGCATTTCAGCAGTTTGTTTTCAACGGTTTGCGGCGATCAAGTGAGCGCGTCAGCGGAGTCGCGCGGACTCAAGCGCGGCGTCGATGTCAATTTGTTTGCGGACGTGGACGGTGCGGCTGTGCATATTGGGACGGCTTCGGTGAGCACTGCTGGTGGCGATGTTGGCCTTCCGCGCACGCTGCACAACCACCACCTGCCGGAAACCGACGAGGCGGACTATATCGTCGTGCGCAACATTGCCACTAAGGACAAGTTCAAGGACCTCCCGTTCCCGTACATGTTTGATGGCGCCGACGGACCGCCGGAGACGATAGGTGGAGCATACGCCGCGGCGTTTTACCCTTGGGATACTCGGATGGTGCGCCCCGCTGCGGAGGATGGCCCTAGCGACATTCGTACCCCTGCTGCAGCGTCAAACTTCAACGCAGCGACGAACCAGGCCAGCTCGGTACGGATGCCCAGTACCGGTCCGGCAGGCGAAATCACTGGTTCGGGGGGTACGAAGCATCCTGCACGCTCCGTCCCGGTTTCGGGAGGCACGAAGCGCCCTGCTCGCTCTGCAAGACCCTCCAGTGGAGGCACGAAGCACCCTGCTCGCTCTGCCAGAGCCTCCAGTGGAGGCACGAAGCACCCTGCTCGCTCCAACGTCACCGAAGGTACTACGCAGGACGTAACCGAGGTGGACGACGAACCGGAGGTGGCGGAGAGCATTCGTGAGCAGCAGGGGACGCAAATTACGGTGCCCAAGTTTGTGACGTCGGATTACGTCGGAGAAGGAGCGACTGTGTTGGTGAGGCAGCTAGTGGAACCGGCCGTGACCCTTCGGGATGTGAAAGAAGACCACGTGGAGGACCTGCGCAACAATATGTTGGCTGTGGGGTATGTGAGCTCTTCGCGTATCACTGTGACGGTGCTGAGGTCGCAGAACACGCATCTGCCCGCCGACACGCGTCTGTTCCAGAATGGCAAATTCCATAACACTAATTTGCATATGAACAGAATGTACTTCCGGAAACAGAATCTGAAAATTTTTCGATGTTGATTGACTAATCGTAAGTTGATTGAATTGTGGCCAATGAGATGAACATATTGACTGATTGGCTGGAATTGCGCTGACAGCTCCAAGTTCATCACTGCCCAACCCAATTTGTTTGTCTTACAACCAGTCGCAGCTTGGTTCGTTTACAATCCTCTGACAGCCTGTCGACAATCTGCTCGCTTCTGCCTTGAAAGTCGCGTTTCAACCGTATTGGTAGTTTCCAAAACAATCTGACCATACTAGAGTTCTTATTTGATAACATTATCTGTATTTATTTTATAAAAAACTATATGTGCACCGTGGTTCTATTGTTAATATTTGCTCGCCGTGTTAGTGCAGCAGCATGAAAGCGATCCATTTCATGTCTGCCGATGCATTGCACCCATGCGCATAGGGAGATAAATGAATAGTTTAACTGGAACATGCGAGTGCATATCCCTTGTCTAAACGCACAGGATCCGTATGGCGCGCTTGGTGGGTTTGTCGAAATATAGTTGCCTGATAAGACAACCTGCTAGAGTAGACGAAACATATTTGTAGTACAAAATGACTACCGTCATTCCAAGGTCGCATTCAATACATCACGACGAGTCTGTGTTGCTCATACTGGCCGAGGAACTTGATCGCTTTGTATCCCAATATCTCCACGTAGCCTTGGTATGAGCCATTCTAATAAATCCTTCCTGAAACCGGAGTTCAGGTTATCGAAAGGCAGATGACAGTATGGAATAAGGGGTGCAAGACCGACTGTGTCGAACCAGCTATCCAGGCATTTCATCGCAGACTCTCTCACACTCTTCTTGATGTCTACACATCCCTGCCCGAGAACAGCCGGTACTACTGTTTTCACATGTAACACTGGTTTTTGTCTGTACAGAACGTACTTTCGAAATCAGAATCGGTTTTTTTCATAATGATTGAATAGGTGATATGACAAGTGTCATATTGATTGAAGCTATGTCAAGTTGATTGAATTTTATTTTGTCTTAGTGGTTACCTCAGCATTGATGCTAGCCCAGCTCGGATTTCTTTTTCTACTCCTACTCTAATTCTTTTGTTCGTGAGTGACGCGAATTCAGCAATGACGGTGTCGACTGAAATAGTACTCTCCTATGGTACCGCCCTATTACGCTTTCGTATCACTGCAGGGCGATACTTCCCGGTCCATACATTCCCCTTATCGTAGACCTCGTACCACCGAACTGATAATCTTTTGATAACCCCTTCACCGTTTTCCTCACAAGCTTTTATCTGCCCCAACCAAAACGGCATATCGGTTGTACAACCTTCTCCGTTTACGGATACAAAGCGATTTACAGAATAAGGGAGGTCAGTCAACGGAGCCGAACATGTGTTCGAAATTTCGTCCTCCTCATGTAGAACCAATCTATTCGAAACTTGATTGCGGTACACTCCGTTCAGCTCGAAGCAGTCATGTAGGTTCCAGTGAAAAGGGTCATCCCTATTCGAATATACCTGTTCAATCAATGCATGTAATTGCATCATCTTTGACGTACTATTAACTCTGGTTTCCTCTGCTCGAAGTCTTAACATGACTTCGTCTCGATCCGGCGGACTTTTCAACACTGTGGGAGGAACTACTTTGAGATCCGGTGGTACCAATGTGAAGCCCTTTAGACCCAGTGTGATTGTTGGGAGGGGCTCCCATTCATCGTCGCAGGAGAGCTTGACGTTGCATGCCGTGTTGTACCAGCCAGTACGACGATCCGAACTTTCAGAGCGGAAAAACTTGAAGTACCTGTACTTTGAAAATGCATGCACCTTTCCAATCGAATTTTCGTTCGTGCAAAGGCCAGAGAAATTTGCGACGTGATTCATACGACAAACAGATGGCTCCGGTGTGTAAGAAAGCCGTAGCTCCCCAATTAGATCGTCCATGGTAGCTGCATTATAGCAATGCAACCTCCGCGAGGTGCAACTGAACGCTTGGTCAATATCAGCATGAGTGTGCCCAATTGGTAGGAACGAAACTTGAACTTCAAGGAAAACACCCCATGCGACAAGGCACTCCAGATAGCAGAACAGAAACCTATTCTTGTTCTCTCTTGTGCAATTATCAACTTGCACGAATAGTGTCCCTTGCAGTTTTGATCCCATAGCTTTCCTTGTAAGAGTCCTGTGTAGCGCCTCAATTATGTGGTTAGCGCCGGATTCGAACTCAGCAGTCATCGTGTAGAGCGAAAGGTGCTTCTGAACTCCATGCTCGAGAACGCCTATTAATTTCACTTTCAAGCTATGGCCCACGGTTGCTTTCGTATTGACAATGAAATGAGGTAGGCCGTAGCTGGACTGGTCAGCCCCGTCGACAATCAATGATGTGAATCTTGTGGAAATAGCGCCGCCTGCTCACACTTCTTCTGGTACTCCCTTCGCTCCCGTGATACCATTTCAATATGCAGTTTACGGCGCTCAAGAAGTGGTGCAGTGCGAGAAGAATCAGTTCCGATCCTTTCCAGATGATCCCGTAGGTATTCACACTCTGAACATTTCATAAATCTGTGGATTCTCCTGACCTTGATATGACTGCAGTACTTTTTCCAAGTTGTGTAAAAGTAACTTAAAGTGGGAAATGCCTTTCCGGGATAAAGAACGTCGTACTGATCACAAAACATTTCGTATACAGGTCTCTTCTGAAAGAGAGGTAGGTGTTTCTCTGCTCTGTCTGGCATATCATCGGCAGTAGAAGATGCTAAACGGTCGAGGAAACAGATGATTGCATCCCTCTGTGGTGAAGCAGCATCTCTTCTCGCACCTTTGAACAAGACTGAGGTTCCTTCTTCAGCAGATTTTTTAACTGAGCTCTGGAGATGTCGCGAAAACTTGAAGGAATACTCGAGGAAGCGATAACAAACGGGCCTTCCTGAGAAATAGTACACTTTCTTGTTGGCCTGTAGCATGCTCAGTAAATATTTCCGCCGTTCTTCCCTGTTCCATAGAAGGACTCTTCCTGCTTCGTGGCGCAAGAATACGATATCGGTTTTCCAGAAGCACCTCTTCTCACAACACGTTTTTTTGCGAATGTCCATAGCTAAGAGAGAGTTGATGAATTTTTTTTCTTCTGCCGCATTGTACTCATCGTAGATTGAGACGGAACAGCTGCTATGTGATCAGAAGTAGCGCATTCTCCATTTCGAAGTCTAGAAAATGACCTCTTCAGTTTTGTTACAGGCTTGGAGATGGGCGAGGTTGAAATGTTATTTGTTTCGTTACCAAAATCGGAACTCTCCTCGGAGTGACTGTGTGCAGTGTTATTCTGCGTGCCGTTGCCGGGACAAGAACCAGGTCTCGAGGGAACAGCGTTGTACCATGAGGTGCTTCCTGTGCTTTGATACTCGATGAAAGGAGTACCACATGGAGATGTATCGCTCACGTGACGAGAAGATAACGAGCGCAACATATGTTCTTCACTCGACTGCTCTTCACTCGACTGCAATTGGGAACGGAATTGAAGTGGCGGCCGAAAGTGATTCATGGTGGGGAAACGATCAGATTTGTTTCGGTGACTGCGGAGTGGCTTTGATGGAAGCTTGAGGTAATAGAAATGGAAACAAATGGATTTCTGCAAAATGACTCAGTGGACTTCAGCTCGATTTCTCATGATACTAACGGGCAGCGAAGGTCAGTATCCGCCGCCGGAACCAAATAATGAAATCTGGTTCCTCTAATCCGGATTAACTAGCACCAATGGATCATGAAAAATGATTTGTCATTGACAAAGTGTCTGGATATCGATGGAATACTATTTCGACTCGGGAAAACTTTGACTTCGTTTCGGTTCCATGCTGAAAATATCCCAAGCGAATATTCCAAGCAGTCCCTTCAACGTTTCCGGAGGGGGCTCCAAACCACCGTAACAGTAAGGATAGGTTCGGTCTCCGGAACCCTCTCTCAGTTCGAATTTGTAGCACGAAACGAGTTTCTCTCCCTTCTTTTCGAATCTAGAAAGGGGTATATTGTGAATAGTAGTTTGAAATCGATCACCAGTAGACAATGGACGAAGCAAAGTTGCTTCTCCCACTGTTTTCCCAGATAAGCACAAATTGACAATATCCCCGCCTCGGAATATGTGATCTGGCCAATCATCATGCTCACTTTCCGCTTGGCAATTTCTGTCGTCCTTCCGTTCCTGAAATCCTTCTTTGTCGAGACCAGAACCCAATTCCTGGTTGGGAACAGATTCCTGGGAAGAGCTTATAGTGTCCTCCACGCATTCTCCTGTTTTCCGCCTCTTAGACCTTCGAATAGGCTTGATTTCTTGGTTGTATAATATTTCAGCTACAGAACGGAGTCTCTCGTACGCTAAACGAAAAGTGTTGGCACTGGCCTCAATTATCACGCACGAACGAGCAGTTCTCATGGCTGCAATGGCGGTTGTTAATGTACCCCCGTAAGCATCGATGACAGAACCACGTTCCGGACAGAACGTATTGATTACTTCCGAAAGCAAACTGATATTCTTTTCTTCTGTCAGAACTGGTGACTTTGTTCCTGGAGTGAGGAGCTTGTCCTTCGGAACAGGAACTCCAGCAATTGCAGCGAAGTTTCGTTTCGTGTCAGTTGAGATGAAGTGGTACGGGCTACGAAGGTCAGGTTTGAACCCATCTGTTCGGATTCCCGGAGCTCTTGCGAAAGCGGCAAATTCACAAGCATTCTGTGGAAACGTATCGCCTCGGTGGTGCTGAATAGTACTCGTATCCTTCATAATAACAAAAGGGTAGTCCGGACATTCAAAGCCTGCATTTCGGAGCTCATCAGTGAGGAGGGGAAAGTTCCGAACAGAAACGAAACAGAAGAACCAGCCCCCAGGCTTCAAAACCCTTCTTGAAAACTGGCATAGATCCTTGATATCTTTGTCGGAAATAAAGTTATCGTAAGGTGAATTACGAAGCGATCTGGATCTAGGTGTACCGTACGGAGGATCAGTTAGCATCATATCTAGAAGTGGTTTTCATCTGTCCAGAACTCCTTATCGAACTCTTGCCATTTCATCTGGTGGCAGGTTATCTTCATTTCGGATACGTATTCAATGTTGTCATGTTTGCCAGCCCCAAGGGAGTTTCGCTTTGCGCGTAGGTTCAGTCTCTCAGAGTTGACACTTTGAGTTTCTGCAACTTTCTCCAGTGTTTTCGGTGCTGACTCACGTTTCGAACTTTTTTTTGCTTCAGTACCCATTCCGACTGCGTCTTGGACAGAGCCAGTAGTAACCTGACTGAACTTAGGCTCTTCTCCAACATTTTCCTGCTTATTTAATTCCTGCACTTCGCACGGGGGTGGACCGTGGATCAGGTCAACATCGTCTCCCACGCGGGAATTAGGGTCAAGATCTCCGGATGTCCTTTCATCTTGCCGAAAATCGGTCTCCTTCTCTTTAGAATCCTGGTCCGGTTCTTTGTTTCGACTTTCGGCATATTTCTTCTCTTTCAAGGGGGCTATCTGTGGACAAACTTTCCTGTACTGGTTCAGGAGTGAATTCAGAACGTCATGGTCATTGCCGAGGTTTTCTGTGACTTCGGCATCAAACTTTGTAGTGCGAAGCAAGTTTTTTTTCGTTGCCTCCATTTCAGGAGGCCATGTACTATCTTCATGTAGACTTTCAAATTTGCGAGCCTCTTTCATTGCTGCACACGTGAGTTCGAACTGCTGTACTGTTATCTTGTATGAAATCGGTTTAAACTTGTTCAATTTGGAAAGATCTCGCAGTCTATACAATGTGCAAACTTGAATTTCCTCAGCATCTGGTCCAGAAGCGTTCATAAACTTCGTCGCCGACTTCAGGGAAGTAATGTTAATAAAGTTCCGATATACTCTGGTTTCCACTGTAGATATCTTTGAATCACCTCCTCGACGAACGTCTTTGGTACCAGAAATGGATCCTACAAGATCAGGGAACTCTGAATTCATTATCAAACCGATCTCATCCACCACCCTGTCGAGTAGTCGAAGAGCAGTGGCAGCAGTTTGTCTGATGGTATTGTCCTTCAAGTGTGTGGAGCCGTCGTATGCTGCTGCTACTTGCTTGGCCGAGGGTTTCCGGGATGACATGCTCTGTAATCTCTCAGCCTCCTCCTTCATGCCATGAAGCATATCATAGAAAGTGGTTTCGATGTAAAAGTTCGAGTTATGCTTTCGATTCTGGTGTCTCCCGAGCTGCTTCAGTACATGAATAGACTGCCCCCCATCAAGAATTGTGACTGGCCATAAGAACGAGTCCCACCTTTCTGGTATTTCTTGCATCAGCTCTTGTATTGCCGTAAGTCTGTGCATCCCGTCGACGACACCGTACCAGACAGAGCGGCTTTCTACTTTCTCTTTCGCTTTCGATTCGCTAAGGAGCTCTCCATCCGAGCCAGTTTGGGATTTGAAGAAATCCAGCACGTGTCTTTTCAAAGACCCTGTCAGCTCGACAACGATGGCATTGTCGGAACCGGCTACAAAGCCATCTACACCATCTGTTCCATCACACGCCGAATCATATTTCATCGATCCAGTGAATATCAGTTTCATTCGTTCCACACCAGACCGCACGATATTCCGAACAGCAGTAAGCGGTATACACCCGCGGGGGTCGACACGGGTATTCATTGATCCTTCCATGACATCCCCGAATAGAACTTCAACTGAGTCTTGAAATCTTCCGGAACGAAGTTCCTTTCCATGCCCGGAAGTTTTCGCTCCAGGTCTTGTGCTTGGCTTCTTCATTGTTTAGGTACAGAATGCCTGCAGATGTCAAGAGGAAATGGAAATAAATGGGGGTCCTGATATCCGGTACGAATCCAGTTCAGCCTACCCTTAGAGCGGAGAAAGAAAGGCCGGAGAGGTCCAGAACGAAAGAATGTTCTAGCAGCAGAAGACGGGAGCTTTCCAGTCACTCCAGGCAATGAACGAAAGTGAAAAAAGAACCCCTGGACATACAATAGAACCCACAGTGTATAACTGATGGAAGCTCATGAGGCCAAATCAGTCTTTGTCACGTGCTACGATCGTCGGCGCCAAGTCACTCTTAGATCTGATGTGCAGGGGGCGCTGCAGCTCACATAGGTTTCTAGTTGTTATGCCGGGACGGCCCTAAATTTGTTATCAGTAATGGGAAATTACTATTTCGTTATGCAGTTGGGCCAGTTCCATCCAATTACAAATCATATGACGGGATTTTATTTCGTATTTTGGTTCTTGAGCCGATTTCGTACGTTTTCCTGTTCTGATTGATGTCCAAGATCATCACAGCCAAGTTGCTGTATGCCAAATGATTTCTTGACACGTTTGCGTACCATTTCCAGGGTTTTTCTGTGTTACAGCTTGTGGAAGCAATGTACGTAGTATCCATATTGCGGGATAGGTCTTTCAGTGAGTGCACGATTCATAGCTATGGTTCGCATTCGAAAAAATTTTGTTTCTGATCGTTCCAAAGTATACCTTCAACTATCAACAACTGCTGCCTTTACCGCTACCCTCACCATGACTTTTGGTGCGAACCAAAATATCAGTTCGTTCAGCATCATATCTGTCCACAGTCTATTCGAAGGCACTCAACTTATCCAAGTTGTGCCACCAGATGCGATACCTCATTTCGAAACTGGCTACTTGAACTTCAGAGCCATATTGAAGGCTTGAACTACATAGATTACTTCCTAATTTGTCTATTGATGTCACGAACACTTTGAAGATGAAAGGTTGAATGCAGTTCACCGAACAGGATAATCAACATTGTTTGCGGCATTTCCTACTCATACCCATATAGACTTTCCTGATATAGAACAGTGTTACCACTTGGAACATTATGTTCCAGCTCGTTGGAACTGTTCAGTTCACGACCTGTCGTGGAACTGCTCAGATGTGGTGTCGAAAAGACATTTTGTCAGAACTATTCAAATGTATGCCATTCGACTGATCAGTCATCAGCAAAGCGCTGCACAGTCGGCAGCCACATGGCAACCGAACTTGATCAGAAGTTCGTTCCGAAGTCTATAAATATAGTGTTCTGCGTTCATACTTGGATTCTGTTTCACTTCACTATCCTATCAACCATGGACGCGCCCCTCAAGAAGCGCAATTTACAGCATGCAACGCACCACCAACCACCGTCTCCGTCACCATCCCGGCCAGCCTCGTCTCGTACTCAGCGCTACAGCGCTAGAGCAGCGAAGATCGCTGAGTTGAATGCGGCTGGAAAACTGGGTTCCTTTAAATGCTGTGATAATCGGGCATGTTTTGCTGTTGTCGATGGGGACAAGCTGTCCGAAGATACGAAAGCAATGTCAGTGAGCACTACTGCTGTTCGCAACAAGTATTTGCGTTCGCTCTATGACTGTGTGTCCGAGATGTATACGTATAATGGAAGGGTCGTGTGCTATGAGTTTCTAACCAAGTCATTCGGGTTCTCCAGGGAGATGCAGTGGTCTAACAAAAAAATTCTAAAGCGGGCTTATCAGATGCTGGTGGTCAAGGGAATCGTGAAGATTTTGGACGGTGATTCTACCGCCGAGGAGCTCACAGAGTGGAAAATTTAGATGGAACGGATACTGGCGGACTCGCGGAATTGCAGGAAACCGGGCAAAGCGGTGCAGATGGGAGGGGGACAAGCGGTACAAAAAGTGACGGAATTGGACGTCGGGACGTGGCTTCAGGTGTAAATCAGGAAATGGCAGAGCAAGGACATCAGAAAATGGATGCGCGCGCGCACGACGAGGACCAAGACAACTCCACGGACACCACCATGCGCCCCTCTCTCCCGTTACCCGAAAAAAATGGGTTTGTGGTCATCCGTGGTAATGAGTGTACTCCTGAAGAGCCATTCTGGGTCGGAAAGGTACAGAGCGTAAGGAAGAGAGGGGCGGGCGTCACAAAGCTGCGCATACACTGGTTTCAGAAGGAAGGAGATGCATTCGAAAGCCGCTACAAGCCTTGCTTTGTATTGAATACACCTACTCCCTGGTGTGACTTCGTCGATCCCAGCTCGGTGATTGCCACATTCCCCTCTCTCCCCGAAATGCGCTTACCAAAAAGTATTTTTCAGGACTTGAAACTACATTCCCAGCGCCTCCGTTAGTCTCACCGTAAAAGAGTTTTCCAAAGTTTTGCAAAGTTACTTTGCAACACTCATTGTCAGCCTGTCTTTCGTGAGCTCACGGAGGCGCCGGAAGAGACATCCACGCCATGGCATCTCAGGTATACACATGTGCACAATCGTTTTGCACATTTCGCTCAAATAATGCAAAAAAACACAGCCACTTACTGGCGGGACATCCACGCCATGGCGTCTCAGGTACACACATGTGCACAATCATGCACAATCATTGTGCACATTACGCTCAAATACAACAAAAACACAGCAACTTATTGGCGGGACATCCACGCCATGGCGTCTCAGGTACACACATGTGCACAATCATAGTGCACATTACGCTCAAAGAATGCAACAAACACACAGCCACTTATTGGCGGACATCCACGCCATGGCGTCTCAGATACACACATAGCGTCTCAGGTGCACACATGTGCACAATCATTGTGCACATGACGCTCGAAGAGTGCAACACAAAGACAGCCACTTATTCGCGGGAGGTACGGCGTGTGAGGTACAACATTTCACGGAGCGATGTGCTTCAATTTGAAGCACAACTGGTCGGTACAAAATTTTGAGTCATAATTTTGAATTGTGACATCTGATAAAATTTGTACCCGCGGCCGGCGGCTTTCTACTGGAAGCACGCCGGCCATTTCACTGCCAGATAGTATGTTCTGTAAGCCGTGCATCCATGACCCACCAAGGCCTTCAAATCGTTCCCTCTCCCTTCCGTCTCCCAAATCCTCTGTGTCCAGCACCATGTGTGTGATGAAGACATGGTTGCCATCTCCTCCAGGACATTTTGTACTACCTGCATCTGTGCATCTCCCTTCCCGCTTTCGTCGCGAGGGCGGTTCAGGTTACTGTCATCAGGTTGGGCGTTGTTTTCAATTTTTAGATGACAGAAACAATTGTTCGTTCCTTTTTTTGGGACGAACATCAACATGGAAGAGAACGTTCGATTTGGACAAGGGCGATGCGTTCTGGGCAATCAGGAACTGACGAAAAAGAAGCGCACAATTGATCTACACAATAACATTGCGACCGCTCTGCTCGATCAGATTAACGATCGTGGATTGGATGGTCACTTTCAGGTGGAGGAGGAGGTGCTTGCTCGTCCAGGAAATTTCGATTTGGAACGCATTCTAGCGTTAATTCGTGATGTTAGGGGTTCTCCATCAGACAAGCTTTGTCTGTTTCTCATACACTATTTGTGCGTCGACATATCAGATGAATTGTCTTCACGTACTTCAGCGCTGCAAAGTTGTGGCTGCACAGACATGCGAGCTTATAAATACCTTCAGACTATTCCGGCATCCTCTATCAATGCGCACGAGATTACCGCCGCGTCTGTTATGTTTTTATTGTCGGTTACAGGTGCAATTTCAACCGGTGTTGATTGCGCGGTATGCGCGCTTTCATTGTTCGCTGCATTTCATACACGGTAACCCTGAGGCGACGATGAAGCAAGACGAGGACGAGGATCATGGTGATGACTTGACGACGCACCGCTGTGTGCAATATGAACATCGCGATCGAATTAACCACTGTGGTTAGCTGTGACAGCTCTATGCACACCAGCTACAAGGGGAGATTCTAAGCAACGCTACCGATCATGAACTGCAATTTGAAATGCCGTTAAACGCTCTATACACACTCCATTCTATTTGGAAAAGGGTATTACTAATGCACGTCAGACTCAAATATCAGTGGAAACCGGGGCTAGCAGCAGTCACTTACCACTCCTCAATACACGTTGGCACCCGCCCCGCTTCACACCATAAGCTTCACAGATGAACATGACCGCCGCGTTGCACTTCACAGACGCTTAGAACCAGACATGATTCAATATTATTCCGGCCATGATGATGTCCTCTATCAGTTGTATCTGCCTACCGTAGTCGCTTTGAAATCAAGGTAGAGTGAGGTCGCGTACCAAATCCCACCACCACTTTTGATGAGGCTAGCTTCCCTGATTGTATTCTCGACCAAATCAAACGCTGCGGCTTCAGCGCTCCGACTCTCACCCGGCGCAGGCCAGGCCTGTCGCCCTAACAGGTCGCGATGTCATCGGTATTGCGCAGACAGGTTCGGGCAAGACCTGCGCCTACATTCTACCAGCCATCGTTCATATCAACGCCCAGCCCTACCTCGAACGTGGCGATGGCCCCTATTGTACTCGTCCTTGCTCCAGCTCGAGAGCTCGCCGTTCAGATCAAGGGAGAATGCTCCAAGTTTGGCCAGTCATCACGGATCAAGAACTCGTGCGTCTACGGAGGAGTTACCAAACGTGCACAAGCAAAGGATCTGGAGCGCGGTTTCGAAATTGTTATCGCTACGCCGGGCCGTTTGATTGATTTCCTACGCCACAGCACCCACCCGCCCCGGTTGTTGTTTCCCCACAGCCGATACAAGGATGCTAAGAAAGACTATGCATTGATATTCAAGATGCTGACCGGTGATAAGGACGCAGCTCAGAAATTTAAAGAATGCAAACGGTGAATCAGAAAGATGGCATTTGCAGAGTCCATAGAGAGTGAACTTCTACGTCAGCGCGTCTCTGATACAATCGATGTTGACAGCATGACCGTAGGATTCCTATACTGGACCTCGGATACAGGAAGACGGCACAGTAACTCTTGAATTTGAGCAACTGTTGAGCACATTCCGTAATCAGGAAAAGCTTCATATGAAATATGCAGTCATGATTGTTCTCGCTGCAAAAAAGATTATGGATACACTTCCAAACATTGTGAAAGTTCCAGTTCGTGCAGGAGAAAAGATCATGATCTGTGGAGATGTTCATGGACAATATTATGACCTGGCCTACTCTTTATTTAAGGAGAACGGTAAACCGTCGGCGGATAATTCATACGTCTTCAACGGGGACTTTGTGCACAGAGGCTCGTTCAGCGTTGAAGTGATACTGACGCTATTGGCCATCAAAGTTTTGTGTCTAGAAGCCGTCCACTTGCCAAGGGGGAATCATGAGTCGCAAAATATGAACTGCATCTACGGGTTTGAAGGTGAGGAGTGGGCGAAGTATACAGAAACACGTTTCAACCTATTCACGGAGTTTTTCCAAAGTCAACCATTCGAGGCTCGAAGAGGAAATGCGTCGTGTGTATACCGGACCCATCAACGCTTGTAAGCAGCAATGCGAAGCTGCAACCGAGGCGTGGCGTGTCGCGCGGAAGAACAGCAAGTCGAAGGGACAACAGACCACTGAAGTAATCAATGCCTCCGATTACATTTCAATCAAGTTGTCGCAGAGACATAAAGAACTCGTCGACGTTCAGGACGGCGCTCGAAGACGAGAGCGCGCTATTCAGAAGGCACTAGCAGAATTGGCTGAAGCAGAAGAAATGTACAGGAATGACGTTTCTCCAACGTTAGAAGCCGAGTTGAGCGGAAAGCTTGCAGCTCTCCAAGACACCAGGCCCAAGATAAGAACCTAAATCCGAGCACAACAGGCAATGAAAGACTCCCTTGAACAGCAGAGACATAGTGCCAGTCGTGGCATCAAACACAAAAATCATCGCCTTCAGAATTTGAATGATGTGCGGAAGCAGCGTATGAAAATTCTGTGCCGCTTCCAACGCAACAGACGTGTTGCAGACTGCGACGCCCTAGTAAGCCGAATGACAGAGCAGAAGAAATTCCGAGGCTAGGTTTCTGGACCTGTTGCGGCGGAGATTGAGGTCGATTGTTAATACCACGGCAGAATTATGGAATCTACTGTCTTTGGATTTCTACTGACGTGCTTTGTGACAGAAAGCGCAGCAGATTCCCGAACTCTCATGAATGCGTGCCGTCGGGAACTCCAAGGTTGGGCACCCAACCTCATCACTGCACCGAAAACTCGTGATGATGAGCCTGATACGTACGCGATTCAAGCACAGGTTCCGAGTCGCCCTGTTGATGATCGACTGCGACGTCTGGGAATCGAATGCATGGTTAGCGAAATTTACAGAGCTCAGGGCCCTGTTCGGGCGGCTTTGAATGCGCCGGCGATGCTGTAAAACATCCACGTGGGCAGCGGTGAATCCGAGGGGTGGAGCGAGGAGTTGAGGTATGAATTTCTGCATGGTACACACCCAAAGCTCGATGCAATGTCGTGCGATCACGCTATGACGGCTCTGTGCGAAATCTTCGAATGGACACACAGTTTGCCAATGTGAGGGGGGAAATGTACTCTGGTAGATTTGACCAGGCAGCGAGGGAGACGGATCATCTGAAAAATCTGATTCGGGAAGAAGAGGAGAAGTTGCATGTCGCAAACAAGAAAATGAAAGACGTTGAAATGCAACTGCAGGAACTGAACGGCGCTATGAGAGACTGTACAATGAAAATTAATGAAGTAGTTACGGAGAGAACACGGCAGTCCAACCTGAAAGAGAATGTGAAACGAATGAAGGCGAACCTAAATGATTTACGTCGTCGCGCAGAAGCGAAGGACACGGAACAAGAAAAGGCAGTTCTAGAGCAGTGCATCGCAAGCCTGGAAGGAAAAGTAATGAGAAACGTATCGAAAATGACAGAAAGTCTGAAGGGGCTGCGGGATTCGTTGTCTAGATTAGACGAACTTTTGGTGGCGAGGGTTGAAGCGGAACGTCAGCTAGAAGCTGAGAAGGCGAAACATGCGTCGGTGGAGGAACAGCTGAACGAGGCGGCAGCAAAAAGAGATGATGATGGGATGCACCAACACGGCGAGCAAGTATGAACAATAGAAACACGGTGCAGAGTCTTTCTTAATAAAAATAAATACAGATAGTGTTATCAAATACCAACTCTGGTATGGCCACATTGTTTTAGAAACTACAATACAGTTCAATCGCAACTTTCAAGGCAGAAGTGAGCAGATTGTCGACAGACTGTCAGGATTGTAAACGAACTAAGCTGCGACTGGCAGTAAGACAAACAAATTGGGCAGGGCAGTGATGAACTTGGAACTGTCAGCGCAATTCCAGGTAATCAGTCAATATGTTCATTTCATTGGCCAAAATTCAATCAACTTATGATTAGTCAATCAACATTGAAAATTTTCAGATTCTGGTTTCGAAAGTACGTTCTGTACAGACGAAAACCAGTGTTTATGTATGATTGCCCTGGTCCCATCGCTTGAAAAAGCGAACCGACAACAGAAAACGTCATTGGCTAAGTTAAGATTGCTATCCTCAGCCGTGCCTCAATGCTGAAATGAGCCTCCTACCGACTTCGGCTGACGAAATCACCAGGTGTTCGTCCAGAATGAGAGTAATGGCTGTCAACGCATCTTGCCTTTTCTT